>OZ012737.1:598113576-598144161 GCA_963859935.3 Lathyrus sativus | reverse complement strand
ACGCGTACGAGTTCTCGGTCCTTGATGTGTCGAATCTGACTATTGCTGATACCATGTGTGAGATTGCTGTTTCCATAATTCGGCTCAGATTCCCCTCCTTGTTATTGTCATCCCTGGTACTAAGGCACCAGGATCGGGGGAAATCTCTCAAGCACACAGACACACACCTGCATCTGCATAAAGCATTTTGCATGACATACATTCTGTTGCTCTTCCTAACCTTTGATGTTGACAGGTTTTTCAGGTACTCAGGTTCCGAGCTGCTTTCAATCTCCAGGATTGATCAAAGACTCATCCACCGCTACTCAACTCGCGCCAATCAGACAAGGATAATGGACCAGGTGCAGTCAGATGTTCAAGAGCTTCGTGAACGGATGGACCGTTTTATGGAGCTGATGCAAGTAGTTGCGAATGGGCAAGACCAGCTTCGTACTTTGGTTCAACCTCTCATCTCCAGGGTTGACAGTAATGGAATACTTCACGGCGGGGCCGTGCCCACTCCTCCTCCAGGGGATACTCCACAGAACGTTGTTCCTGCTGCCGGGGGCAACGACAGTGCTAACGGCAATCTTATGACTAATCTCGGGCTCAATGCGGCAGGCGCCGGCAATGGTAGTTTGGGAGCCAATGTTAACATAGGGCCGGTCAACGGCAATGCTGGTGCAGGAAATCTGGTGGTGCCTCAGCCGTGGCTGGAGGACCATCAGGATGACATATTCTCTCAGAGAGGTGTAGAGGCAGAGTTGAATGCTGAGGCTCGACTCAGGTTCAAGGCGCTGGAAGACAAGATGAGAGACATAGAAAATCAGAACACATTGGGCGTTGACATGTCCAAACTCGGGCTGATTGCTGACTTTAAAGTACCTCACAAGTTCAAGGTGCCTACCTTTGAGAAGTATAAGGGCACTACTTGTCCCCGGGTCCACCTCCGATCTTATTATAGAAAGATGTCCGCTTATTCTGACGATGAGAAGCTGCTGATGCACTTCTTTCAGGATAGTCTTTCTGGTCCATCGCTCGAATGGTATATGGGTTTGGAGCCCGCTACTGTGCGCACCTGGAAAGATCTTGCAGAAGCGTTTGTTCTCCACTATCAATACAATAGCGACTTGGCCCCCAACCGAGTTCAGCTCCAGAATCTCTCACAGCGGAACAATGAAAGCTTCAAAGAGTACGCCCAGCGGTGGCGTGAATTGGCTGCTCGGGTTCAACCGCCTATGGTTGAGCGTGAGCTAGTGCAAATGTTCGTGGATACCCTTCCTGGAATCTATTATGAAAAGCTGGTCAGTGGCATGTCTGGAACATTCTCGGCTCTCATCACTTTGGGCGAGCATGTTGAGAACGGTATAAAGATCAGAAAAATTCAGGGCGAATCATCCTCAGCTGGAGGAGGTAGCAAGAAACCCTATACTGGCAAGCGTCGAGAGGGAGATGCCAGTGCTGTCACTAATGCTCGGAGAAAGGGCAAGGGCCCTCAGCCTCAGATTGCTAGCATAAATATCCCAGCTGCTCCACCGCAGCAGCAGCAGCCGCCGCCTCAGCAGCAGAATCAGCAGGGGTATAAAAGATATCAGAATCGGGGTCCCATGGCAAGCCGTCATTTGGATACTCCACCCATGTCGTATGCACAGCTTCTGCAAACGTTGCTTCAGCTCCAATTGGTTCAAAAAAGGACGATGGCTCCCTTAACAGGGGCACCACCACCGGGGTATGATGCCAATGCTACTTGTGAATTCCACACTGGGGCACCTGGCCATACGATTGAGAATTGTAAAGCTTTTAAGCACAAAGTCCAGGACTTGGTGGACGCCAAGGTTATCAACTTTTCTGACAACGTGCCAAACGTCACCAAAAATCCAATGCCTCATCATAAGGGGGGCGGAGTGAATGCTGTTATCACTGAGGAGAGTTCAGACTTGCTGACCGATGTCAAAGATTTGAAGACGCCGTTGAGTTTTGTCAAGGCTAAGTTGCTGAAGAAGGGCTTCTTTCCTGGATGTGGAGAATTATGTATGGCTTGTGCTACACTTCCTGATGGGTGTGAGCAGCTGATCGAAGGTATCCAAAGTCTGATGTCCGAGGGTATTTTGCAATTCAGCCGGAGCATTGAGAGTGCATCAGGGGAGGTCGTGCTGAAGCAGGCAGACGAAGTTGCTACCATCACCATTCCTCGCCACCCTATCACTATTTCTGCGCCCCGACCGCCTACTATCACCATCACCAGGGCCGGACCAATCCCATTCGAGAGTACCAATGCCGTTCCATGGCATTATGGCGCCGAAGTTTACTGCAATGGTCAGAAGATAGAGCTTGAGCCATTCGGATCGACTGCGCAGAATCTTACCGAAGTCAGTGGTATCACTAGAAGCGGAAGAGTGTTCGCACCAGCAGAGGTTGCAGCAGAGAAAGTGGTCCGAGCTGACGCTATGGATAAGGGTAAAGGTAAAGCTGTTGAAGAGGTCCCTGCAGGGGCGGAAAAATATTTGCTAGTTAAAGATGCTGAAGAGTTCATGCGACTGATCAAGAAGAGTGACTACAAAATTGTAGATCATCTTCATCAGACTCCGTCAAAGATCTCGATTCTTAACCTGTTGTTGTGTTCTGAGGCGCACCGCAACGCGTTACTGAAGGTACTGAATGCTGCATACGTGCCACAGGAGATATCAGTAAATCAACTCGAGGAGGTAGTAGCCCATGTTAATGCTGGTAATGGGCTGGGATTTACAGATCTGGAGCTGACTCCTAAGGGAAGAGATCACAATAGCGCCTTGCACGTCTCGATAGAGTGCAGAGGCACGATTATGTCACATGTCCTGGTGGATACGGGTTCCTCGCTTAATGTGCTTCCGAAAAAAGCACTGATGAAGTTGGATACCCGTGGACTGCTGTGCACGCCCAGTGATTTGGTCGTGAAAGCCTTTGATGGGACCAAGCGCCACGTCTTCGGAGAGTTGACCCTGCCAATTCAGGTTGGTCCAGAGACGTTCAATACGGTATTCTATATCATGGATATCATGCCCGCCTATAGTTGCCTCTTAGGTCGGCCATGGATCCATTCCGCTGGTGCCGTGACGTCCACGCTGCATCAGAAGCTTAAGTATGCTGTCGGGGGCAGCATAGTGACAGTCTGTGGTGAGGAGGACATCATGGTGAGCCACCTGTCGTCCTTTAAATACGTTGAAATGGATGGCGAGATCCATGAGACTCTTTGCCAAGCATTTGAAGTCGTCAAGGTGAAGGAGGTAGCTCCTGTCGTCGCAGAGAAGCAAGAGATGAGTCTCTCCTCGTTCAAGGAAGCTCAAGCCGCTGTCGAAGCCGGTTCCACCCCAGGCTGGGGGCATGTCTTGGATATACCAATCAAACAGGATAAGTTTGGATTGGGGTATTCTCCTGGAGCTGAGGCTTCATCTTCTTCTGGCAGCTCGTCTCGTGGGAAAGGGCCGATCCTATTCACCAAGGGGGGAGTAATTTTCGAGAGTATCAACGCTGCGTCGGAGGACAGTGGAGACAGTGATTGCGATCTTGACGCCTGGATTCAACCGAGCAAGCCGGGCGAGCACCTCCACAACTGGACCATCAAGGAGATTATCAAGCTGACAAGTGAAGAGTAATGATTTGCTTTTTACAATCTTTGTACAACCCTATGTCCTGCCCGGGGCATAGTGGTTTTACTGTCAGGGCCTTGTTGGATTATGTGTATGCATTTTGTTAATAAATAAAAGGCGTTTTCTTCGTAATCAAATATTGTGTTCTCTGTTATTCCTGTTTTACGTTTATTTCGAAAAACAGCAAAATGGCAACGAGGTTCGTGCTAACCTGCATATTCTTGCTTTAAACTTAACCCTTGTTATTGCAGGATCCACGTAACAAACGACATCGACTTTGGACCCTCTACGGCTCACTACGACTTTGATTGCCCGATCTATCAAGCCGAGGATGAGATTGATGAAGACGAGGACCTTCCGGAAGAGTTGGCCCGCTTGTTGAGACAAGAGGAGAAGGTTATTCTGCCTCACGAGGAGGATATTGAGATCATAAATCTGGGTTCTGAGGAGCTCGTCAGAAATGTCAGAGTAGGGGCTGCGCTGCAGAATGATGTCAAGCATAGACTGGTCGACATGCTTCGAGAGTATAGTGACGTCTTTGCTTGGTCATACGAAGATATGCCCGGACTCGACACAGATATCGTGGTTCATCGCTTGCCGTTGCGAGAAGATTGCCCTCCAGTCAAGCAGAAGCTTAGGAGGACGAGACCAGACATGGCTGTGAAAATCAAAGAAGAGGTCCAGAAGCAGTTGGACGCAGGATTTCTAGCCGTTACCACTTACCCTCCGTGGGTCGCCAACATAGTGCCTGTACCGAAGAAGGACGGTAAGGTACGCATGTGCGTCGATTATCGGGATTTGAATAGGGCGAGCCCTAAGGATGATTTCCCGTTGCCTCATATCGATGTGTTGGTCGACAATACAACCCAGTTTTCCGTGTTTTCGTTCATGGATGGCTTCTCCGGTTACAATCAGATTAAGATGGCACCGGAGGACATGGAGAAAACGACGTTTATTACCCCCTGGGGAACATTCTGCTACAAGGTAATGCCCTTCGGTCTGAAGAACGCAGGGGCCACTTACCAGCGAGCAATGGTAACTTTGTTTCATGACATGATTCATCATGAGATCGAGGTCTATGTTGATGACATGATTGCAAAGTCCCAAACGGAGGAGGAGCATCTGGTCAACTTACTGAAGCTGTTTGAAAGGCTTAGGAAGTTCAGGCTGAGGCTGAATCCTAACAAGTGCACTTTCGGGGTGCGGTCCGGAAAGTTATTGGGGTTTATCGTTAGTGAACGAGGTATTGAAGTTGATCCTGCGAAAATAAAAGCTATCCAAGAAATGCCAGCGCCGAAAACAGAAAAAGAAGTTCGTGGTTTCCTGGGCCGAATAAACTACATTGCAAGGTTTATCTCTCAGCTCACGGCCACTTGTGAACCGATGTTCAAGCTGTTAAAGAAAAATCAGGCGATTACTTGGAATGAGGATTGCCAGAAGGCATTCGATAAGATAAAGCAGTATCTTCAAGAACCTCCAATCTTGATACCCCCAGTGGCTGGACGACCATTAATCATGTACCTGACGGTTCTGGAGAATAGTATGGGGTGTGTTCTCGGTCAGCACGACGAGACAGGCAGAAAAGAGCATGCCATTTATTATTTGAGTAAAAAGTTCACTGAGTGTGAATCTCGATACTCGATGCTGGAGAAGACGTGTTGTGCATTAGCTTGGGCCGCCAAACGTCTGCGACAGTATATGCTCAACCACACCACTATGCTGATTTCGAAGATGGATCCGATCAAGTACGTCTTCGAGAAGCAGGCTCTTTCGGGCAGGATTGCCAGATGGCAGATGGTGTTAACAGAGTATGATATTCAGTACGTCTCTCAGAAAGCCATTAAGGGAAGCGTATTGTCTGATTACCTTGCCGAACAGCCAATCGAAGACTACCAGCCGATGAAGTTCGAATTCCCTGACGAGGACATTATGTTTCTCAAAGCGAAGGATTGCGATGAGCCATTGCCCGATGAGGGGCCAGATAGGAAGTCTCAGTGGAAGTTGATATTCGACGGAGCGGTTAATTCCTATGGAAGTGGTATCGGGGCTATCATCACGACTCCTCACGGATCCCACATCCCGTTTACTGCGAGACTGACGTTTCCAGTTACCAACAATGAAGCCGAGTATGAAGCATGTATTATGGGTCTAGAAGAGGCAATTGATTTGAGAATCAAGAATCTAGACATATATGGTGACTCAGCGCTTGTAATCAATCAGATTAAAGGGGAGTGGGAAACTCGTCAAGCGAATCTAGTGCCGTACATGAATTACGCCAGGAGGCTGCTTCCGTTCTTCGACCGAGTAGAACTCCATCATGTACCCCGGGCTGAAAATCAGATGGCTGATGCCTTAGCCACGCTGGCTTCAATGTATAAGGTCAATTATTGGAATGAGGCTCCAAGAATTGTACTTTCGCGTCTTGATAGACCAGCGTTTGTGTTCGCAATCGATGATGCCACTGATGGCAAGCCATGGTTCCACGACATCCAGACCTTCCTTATGACCAAGGAGTATCCTGCGGGTGCGTCAGCCCAGGATAAGAAGACTCTGAGGAGGCTATCTGGAAACTTTTATCTCAATCCTGATGGAGTGCTGTATAAGAGAAACCACGATCTCGTGCTACTCAGATGTGTAGATGAAAAAGAGGCAGATATGCTAATGGAAGAAGTCCATGAGGGCACATTTGGTACGCACGCCGGCGGGCATGCCATGACGAGAAAGATCCTGAGAGCAGGATATTACTGGCTGACTATGGAGTCGGATTGCTTCAGATTCGCGAAGAAATGTCACAAATGCCAGATTTATGCTGATAAAGTTCATGTGCCGCCGTGCCCATTGAATGTCATGTCCTCCCCTTGGCCGTTCTCCATGTGGGGCATCGACATGATAGGCAAGATCGAGCCCACTGCATCCAATGGTCATCGTTTTATCCTGGTAGCTATCGACTACTTCACCAAATGGGTGGAGGCAGCCTCGTACGCTAATGTGACCAAGCAGGTGGTAGCTAAATTCATAAAGAGGGACATCATCTGTCGCTATGGAATTCCCGAGCGGATCATTACTGATAATGGTTCGAATTTAAATAACAAGATGATGAAGGAGCTGTGCCAGAGCTTCAAGATTGAACACCACAACTCATCTCCTTACCGGCCGAAGATGAATGGCGCTGTTGAAGCGGCCAACAAGAACATCAAGAAGATTGTTCAGAAGATGGTTGTGACATATAAAGATTGGCACGAGATGCTGCCGTTTGCCTTGCACGGTTATCGTACGACGGTGCGTACGTCGATCGGGGCAACTCCTTTCTCCTTGGTGTACGGTATGGAAGTTGTCCTACCGTTAGAAGTGGAGATTCCCTCTTTGCGAGTTTTGGTTGATGTGAAACTCGACGAGGCAGAATGGATTACGAATCGTTTGAACCAGCTCAGCCTGATGGACGAGAAGAGGTTAGCATCGATTGCATTTGGTCGCCTGTACCAAAGCCGAATGAAGAAAGCTTATGATAAGAAGGTGCGTCCTCGAAGCTTTCAGACAGGTGATCTCGTCCTGAAGAAGATTCTTCCGCCACACTCCGATCACCGGGGCAAATGGACTCCGAATTACGAAGGGCTGTATGTCGTCAGCAAGGTCTTCTCAGGAGGAGCTTTGTTGTTATCCACGATGGATGGTGAAGATTTTTCATCCCCGGTGAACGCGGACGCAGTTAAAAAATACTTTGCTTGAAAGAGACCCGCTGGACAAAAAAGAAAGAGTCCAGGCAAAAAAGGGCATCCCGGCGAACCAAAAACAGAATAAAAGGTTCGGGCAAAAATTAGGGATATATTGAAAAGATGTACACCCGCGAAGTCGAAAACCTACACTGGGCGGCTTCGGCAAAAAAGGGTATCCCGGTGAACTGAAAACCCGTAGAGGGCGGTTCACGCAAAAGTTAGGGATATGAATAAGCAAATGACTGCGTTCCGCGTATGGACTTTCATTGTTTAGTGGTTCGGAAGACCTGAGGGCCGTTTATCTGAATCAATCTCTTCCAAAGCTGAAGCGTCGGAGAAGTATCAAAGTCGAGTGGGTCTTAGAGGGATCAACTCATGGTGTTCGTCTACGCCTCGTTGCCGACATTTGTATATACGGATGTATATTTATGTTTTCTTTTTGCGCGGCTTCCTCATTCCAGGAGCTTGCCTCTGTTGTAAAACATTTTTGCCCGTTCAGGGGTTCATCATCAATAAAATGCACATTATTCAACAATTCTACTTGTCTGTTTAGAATTTATCTGTTTTGTTTGCGAATGAAAACGCCGATGTTTCTTAATAAAATGCGCACACATAAACTTGCGGGCCTAGGCCCATTGATTGTTGAAACAATTGATTAACTGAATATTGTCACGAGATAATAACCTGGATAGGCCCCTTTGAGGAGGGTATCTTGTCTGTCTGTTTGTGTTGTTGCAGGTGTAGCGCCTTCCGGAAAATGTGCCGTGCGCATCCCCGAAGCAGGGCGAGTCCTCCTTCTCCAGCCGAGTTCAGTAGTCTCTCCTCCGTAGAATCTGAACGCAAGATAGTGAGCATTGATATGTCTCCTCATGCAGAGACGATTCTTTTCCCCAAGCAGACGCATCCTGAAGGAACGTCACCTCATCAGCTGAGTCGCACGCAGCAGCTCGTATTTTCCCCAGCACCGGGTCACAAGTGCAGATTTCAGAGAAGTGTTCGGGTGCCGAAGCTCGTGTTTTCCCCAGTAAAGTCACTGAAGCAGGTGTCTCCCCCAAGCACCGGGTCACAAGTGCAGGTCTCGTAGGAAGCTGTTCGTATACCGAAGGATGCAGTAACTGATGGGGCAGACTGAGGTCTCCAGCGGAATTGAGATTCCCCACCAGAGTTATACTCTCCCCCCGAAGTTGGATGATTCCCTCTTCCCCAGTAGAGTGTTGGAACGACTGATGATGTGTTCCCCTGCAGGATTGTACTCTCTCCCCCGGAGTCAGATGATTCCTTCTTCCCCAGCGGAATTGAAATCCCTCATCAGAGTCGCACTCTCTCCAGCGAAGCAGAATGATTTCTCCTTCCTCAGCCGAGTTTGCAGATGTCCAAGAGATCCGAATCCTGGGAAGTTGATCAGATCATGATTGGTTTTTCCCCAGTGGAGTGTGAAGCAGCTGAAGTTGTTTTCCCACAGAGTTGTTATCCCTAGAAGAGTAGCCATGACGGCTACGCAGTTTATCCTCGCGATCGATATTAGCAGGTCCAAGTTCTCTTAGAGCTTCGTTCCCCTGCAGCAGTCAGCTGAAGTTGTTTGCCCTACAGCAGTCAACCGGAAGATCAATTCCCCAGACGGAGGCCGATTGATATTGGCATGTCCACGTTCTCCTCAGCAGGATGATTCCTCTACCTGAGTTCTTGGCTCCTTGACAAAAGGGTTTCCTCCTCCCAGCATTTATTTTGCGGACGGGATCGTGTCGTTGTGCATGATTGCATAGCATTTAAACACTGCATAGCACTTAACGCTGCATAACATCGTACATGATTGCATGGCATTCAGCATATCATTCCCACCGTGTGGGGCATGATGCCGAAGCATACGCATCATAAGCATGATCTAGGTCATTGCTATTCTTACAGGTGTTCAACCGAAGGACCAGTTGCTCAGGACGATTCCTGATATGCCCCCCAACGAGGTCACTCTCTTAGGATGACTCTTAAGACCCCGGTGTAATCCCCGCAGTCGCTCGCTCAAGATGATTTTTGAGATCCCCAGCGAAGTCTTCAGTTCAAGATGATTCTCGAATCCCTCAGCAGGGCCGTTTGCTCGAGATGATCCTTAAGACCCCAGCGCAGTCTCTAGAGTTGGTTGCTTAAGTTGATACCTAGAGTCCCCGACGAAGATCGCCCAGGACGATTCCTGAAACTCCAAGAGAGCCGAATCCTTGGAAGCTGCTCAAGTCGTGATCGGTTTGTCCCCAGCAAGAGTTGCCCAGGATAATTCCTGGAATCCCCAACAAAGTGTTTGCTCAGAATGGTTATCAGTTCGAGATGATTCTTGAAGGTCCCAGGCAGAGTTATCAGTTCAAGATGATTATTGCAGTCCTCAGCAGAGTTGATTTATCCAGAATGAGTTCTGGACCCCCGGAGCAAAGCTACGTGATAGTTCTCCAAATTCCCCAGCGGCGAAGCATCATCCCCAACAGGTTTCCCAACGGCGAAGTTAGAATCTCTCCTGAAGACTCCATGATTGAAGTCTGACCGTGTTAACGAAGCGGTATAATCGACTATGAATTACCGGTCACCGTGTGACCAATTCCCCAACAGATTATGTTTGTTTCCAGCGGTGAGGTTGGATGTTTGCTTTGACGGCGAGGTCAGATTATGTTTGTTTCCAGCGGTGAGGTTGGATGTTTGCTTTGACGGCGAGGTCAGATTATGTTTGTTTCCAGCGGTGAGGTTGGATGTTTGCTTCGACGGCGAGGTCAGATTATGTGTGTTTCCAGCGGTGAGGTTGGATGTTTGTTTTGACGACGAGGTCAGATCATGTTTGTGTTCGACGGCGATGTTGGATGTTTGCTTTGACGGCGAGGTCAGATTATGTCTGTTTTGGCGGCGATGTCAGAAGATTATGTTCGACGGCGATGTCAGACTCTTTAAACCCCCAGCAGAGTGATGTTTGTTTCCGGCGGCGATGTCAGATTCAGTTTTCCAGCGGCGATGTTGGGTATGCCAGATGATTTAGTTCTCCAGCGGTGATGTTGGGTATTTTGATTGTCCGACGGCGATGTCAGATTTAGTTCTCCAGCGGCGATGCGGGGTATTTTGATTGTCCGACGGCGATGTCAGATTTAGTTCTCCAGCGGCGATGCGGGGTGTTCTGTCAGATGTGTTTCTCCAGCGGCGATGCGGGGTGTTCTGTCAGATGTGTTTCTCCAGCGGCGATGCAGGGTATTCTGTCAGGCGTAGTTCTCCAGCGGCGATGCGGGGTACTTTGTTTAGAGATGTATTTTCTCCAGCGGCGATGCGGGGTATTTTGTTCAGTGTTGTATTCTCTCCAGCGGCGATGCGGGGTATTTTGTTCATTGCTGTATTTTCTCCAGCGGCGATGCTGGGTATTTTGGTGATTCAGGTTTAGGTCTCCGGCGGCGATGTTGGACGCTTATTTCCCTGAGTTATGGTTGTTCTTGACGGCGATGTCAGATTCAATCCTCCAGCGGCGATGTTGGGTGTTGTGGTTGTCTGAAGGCAATATCAGAAGAAGTTAACGAGGATAACTGACGGCGATGTCAGATCATTATCTCTCCAGCTAGTTGCCGTGCAGCTAGCATTGCAATATTCGAAGATTTGTTCCCCGCAGAGTACCGTGTGCTCGTGCAGTTGGCAAATTTTCGGGTTTACCGGTATTCAATCGTCTCGCACCTTGATTGGTTGAGAGCCGTCCGCTTCTCACCCAGTCAGGTTCAAGCCGTTTGAATAGGGGCAGCTGTTGCACCCCAAAATTTGACCAACATTAATTTACCTATCAAGTGTTTGAAAGTTGATACCTTCATCAGACAGTTCAAGAGATCTTCAGAGGAATTGGTTGGAACCAGGGTTGTGTGCTTCATAGCTTGAGAGTTGTGGGTGCTCCTCAGATGATTCTGAGACTTTGAGAATGAACTTGATGTTTTGAGTAAGCCTATGAGATGTCTTGATAGCCATCATGAAGCCCAGAGAAGTCATTATGCAAGAATTCAGAAGATTCAACCATGAATGGTAGAATTAGGGTTTTGACTGGGTCAACCCTAGGTCAACTGAAGATTTGAAGAAGGTTGAGACCTAATCCAAGGGCCATGAGATCATGGAATGATGCATAGAGATGTTATAAAGATTATTCCTAGACCAACTCATCATGATTGAGGAGTTTGAGAAGTTTCAAGTCAGGGTTTCCAAGGATTGTCAGTGAAAAACCCTAATTTGATCCCTATCTTCCAGGCAGTTTTAGCTCTAGATGTGATTGATATCTCATCTTCCCCATAACATGAATGTTGTAGAGCTTGTTCTTAGCTTTAATTTGAGTGGTGGAAGTCCTTGATAGGAGTTACAGAGCTCAAGTTATGGTTTTGACAAATTACAGGTCAGCTGAGGTGTGTGAATCTGGGTCCTTGAAAGTCACCCAACTTGCAGACAACTTTTGCCCTAGTAGTATGATTCCTATGATCTCTTGGTCAACATGAATGTTGGAGGGCATCTTCTTAGCTTTAATTTGAGTGGTAGAAGTCCTTGATAGGATTTGTGGAACTCAACTTATGGTCTGAACAAGACAGGGGTATTTTGGTCATTTGTCAATTATAGGCCATTTTTAGCCAATGCCTAAAACTCCTATTTCCAAGCCTCAAATGGAAAAACTCAAAACATGAAAGTTGTTCAAAATGTGATTTTAAGTCTAGAAAGAAGGACATGAATTGTTGTAAAAGCTCTTAGCATGGATTGGCATGATTGGTCAAAAATGAACTAAAAATGGCTTATAAGTTTGAAAAGTTGAAATTGGAAATTGGTTTGGAAGATCCACAAATCCAAAATAGGTCATCCAATATATCATTTTGATTGGAAACATCATTTTGAGAACATTGGTTCAAGTGGAATTTTGAATTGAGGCTCCAAAATGGGACTTGCTTTGAAAACCTATTGCTTGTAAAAGAAGGCAACTTTGAAATAGCTTGCACAAGTGAAAGAAAGGGCTGATTTTCATTCATTCCTTCTCAATATCTCACATAAGGAGAATTTGACACAAGAATAAGGACTTGGTACATGAGATATGGATCATTCAAAATACCATCACATGATATTTTCCACACTTTTCTAGCACCTTCTAGATGAATCTAGAAGTTTCCATCCATCATTATAAGAAGAGTGATCTTCATTGAGTTCAAGGTTGGTGATAGAAGGCATTTTCAGGAGAGAGAGAGAGAGAGAGAGAAATAGCCATTGAAGTTCTTCCTTCAAGTTCAAGCAATCCAAGAAATCTTCCACTACAAGTCATCTCCTTCACAACCATTGCAAACAGAAACGTGTTCACCATCAAGGGATCATATTGAAGCCATTTCAAGCCTTGAATCAACCTCCACGAGCACCTACAATCATCACTTGACAGGTTTCTTTCTTTCCTTCTATCTCCTAATTTATGTAGTTTTAATTAGTTTTATAGGCATAGAACTGATGCATTAGGTTAGAGGATGAAACCCTAGGAGTTATAGCACGATCCATGGTAGTTGATAACAGGTCCATGAATCTTTGATCTTCAAGAATTAGCTAGATTGTTAGTTTTAGTTAGCAAGAATTAGTTTAGAATGGTTAGGGTAGCTTGTAGAACAACTGTACACCATTAGAATCAAGGTTAATGATGGTTGATCTCAGAGGATTTTGTTTGGACCATGACCTTGTAGACTTCTGTTGGGATGATCTAGAGAGAGTTAGGGAAAATGGTACGTATGGCTGTGTTCCTCTTGATTAGTAGATGATTTTTCGTTTTGGAATCGTGGAATTTCATCCACTGAGCAAAGAGAACGAGGAGAGGAAAGATTAGTGCATGGAGTGGGGTTCTGCAAAACCCTAGGGTTTCGTTTGGGACGATGGCTGTCCACCGTAGGATCAGTCCCCAGATTTTGACTTCGTCCCTCAATCCAACGACCCAGATTGCTTGAGAAAACGGAGGGAAAAATTCAAATGGAAACGCAGTCGTTTCACTTAGTGGAGGCGCCTGGGCTCATCCGCCTTCTATCCGCACCCCCCTATTTCTGGCCCATCAGAAAATCAACTAGCGCGTATTACTTTCCACACCCCTCCCCTTTAATTGTTTTATTTTCTTTTTAATTCTTTTAATATTTTTCTTGCATTTGTAAAATTCATAAAAAATAGAGAATTTAATATTTTTTAATTCTTCTTTTTCCTAAATGTAAATAAATCTGTCTAGAAAAATATAGATAAATAAAATTTCCATTTTATTTTCTTTTCATATTTTTAATAGATTTTTTCTTTTAAATAGCTTTTAATATGTGTAGTTTGATATCCAATTTTGTAGAATTTATTTTAGGACCTTCCTTTAGTCTGTTTAACTCATTCTTTTTTGTGCAATTAGATATTGAATCATAGTTCCCCATAGGATTTATTTCTAGATTTTTAGATTAAAATTTGGTTAGTTTAGATAGATTGAACTTAGGATAGTCTAATTAGGGTTTAGATTGTGCATAAGTAGAGAAATTCATTTTCTTTAGATAGTTTTGTCTTGATTTTTGGGTAGGGGCATATGTGGATGTTATGGGTAGATGTTGTAAACCCTTGGGAATAATTGTTAGATTTTTCCCCATTGGTTTGGTATTTTTAGGTATTTTCTGAAGTAGACTATTGATTTTGTCTATTCTGTGGTTATCTGTTAATCTCTGGGGTTTATTGTGGGGAATTTGTTGTGGGGCTTGTGTTGTCTTGAAGATATTGTTGGAGAGCATCATGAAGAGAAGGTTGAAGATCAAGACTCAAAGACCCAGAGCTTGGCTTGTTCCCTGTCTGTGAGGTTTGAGATCCTGAAGTTTGAAGGAAGTTCATGGTACTTTCCTGAGGAAGGCACTATGAATGACTTTCATTCTTTCTTCTCACCTCTTTCTCAAGTATCCAATGATGTTGGAGCCAACTTGTGAGTTTAATTTCTCCTGAGGAGGAATGTGAACTGATCACATGTTGTTGAGCCACATGGGATACAATTCCTAAGTGGAAGCCTCCTAGTACTTTCCTGAGGAAGGTCCTATGGGTCTATTCACTTAGTTCCATTAGTTTATCTAGGATTTATCAAGTATCCAATGATGTTGGAGCCAACTTGTGAGTTTAATTTCTCCTGAGGAGGAATGTGAACTGATCACATGTTGTTGAGCCACATGGGATACAACTCCTAAGTGGAAGCCTCCTAGTACTTTCCTGAGGAAGGTCCTATGAGTCTATTCACTTAGTTCCACTAGTTCAGATAGGATTTCCTAAATATCCAGTGATGTTGGAGCCTGCTTGTGAGTTTAATTTCTCCTGAGGAGGAATGTAAACTGATCACAGTGGTTGAGCCACGTAGGATATGACTCCTGAGTATACAACTCCTAGTGTTTTCCTGAGGAAGACACTATGAGTCTGCTTACTTAGCTCCCTTTCTTCGGTAAGCTTGTTTTGAAGCTTGAAGACTGGGATTGATTTCTCTTGTTTAGAGTTTTGCTTTAGGGCTTTGCTTAGATTTGATTCAGATTCTGTGTTAGGGTTAGGATGAGAGAGTAGATGATTCTTTCTCAAGCATGTGTGTTGTTTTCCTGATGGCACTTCATTTCTTTTATCTGTTATTGCTTGATAGCATGTTGTTTATATTCAGTATGATTACTGTTATTTCATGACTGGCTTGAGGTCGAGACGAGCTTGTGGAGGCTGAAGCCCCACACACATTTCCTCCCTCACTTGCATTGCATGCATTTTACTGTTAAAGCTGATGCTTTTGTCTGTTTTGGTGTATCATTGACATGATCCCTTAGGACTCTCATTTCCTCTGATGAGGATTTGATGATAGACTTTTAGGTTGAAACCTATGCATGACAACATCTAGGAGTTCCCTGTTCAAACCTCAACCATAGGATGAATCCATGGCATGATAACAGTAGGACTTGATAGTCTCCCTCCTAGTTGGGCCTGTTCTCTTCTCATCTCGAAGCAGTTTAAAATACAGTAATCATGAATGATTTCTTTCGTACGCTACGAGCCTTAAGCTACCTGAGAAAGGACGCATTCACTCTCAGGTCATAGTCTCTAGTGCGGTTGAAATTGCAAACACAATAAAAAACACTTCTTCTAGGAGATAACCCTTCGTAAGCCGAACTACGTTTGCTCTGATCTTTCATACCAGATGAAAGTACGTAGGCATAGGATGCGACATCCTAGCGAGCAACCTTTCCCCCATAACCCTTCGTAAGCCGAACTACGTTGACTCTGATTTCTCATTCTCTGATGGGAATACGTAGGCATAAAGTGCGACGCTTTGCCGAGTCATTTTTCTTTTCTTTTTCAGCCAGCCTTGATAGGTAGATAGATTATAACCAACCCGTCCAAGTAAACAAACAAACGAGGATCCCGTCGAGTACGACGGACGTGAGGGGTGCTAATACCTTCCCCTTGCATAACCGACTCCCGAACCCAGACAATGGTTGCGATGACCTTGTCTTACCCTTATTCGTCAGGTTTTTCCGATCGTTTCCTTTCCCGCTCTGAGGGATAAATAACGAAAGGTGGCGACTCTTCTGTCATGCCGGCACCTTATTTTCGCGCAAGCGACAGTATGCTTCTCATTTGCCCAAGAAAGGGCCGTTCATGGAAAACAAGAAGGAATTAAAATGGTCCCAACGCATCATATCTCTGGAAGCTAGTGATATTGCTTGGTACTCTCATGAGTACTATGATGTGGAAATCATTTTTAGTTGTGGAGAATTCAGTAATGTACCTTTGATCGGTAGGGCCGGTTGTATTAACTATAACCCAGTCATGGCATTACGTCAGTTGGGCTATGCTATGGAGGGCGAGCCCGAAGCAGAGAAGGTTCAGAGTTTCTTTTTGCTAGCCACATCAGAGGACCCTGCGTTTGTCAGGAAGATTGCTAAGGCTTGGGGCAAGATTCATACAAAGGGGAGGAAGGAGTTAAAAGCGAAGAATTGTGTGGCAAAGGAGCCATACAACCGGTGGTTACTAGCTTGAGTAGCTGAAAGGTCGTTACCATTTCCCTTAGAGCCCTCTATGCGAGAAGCACCTCCTGCTCCCACTCATGTATCCATAGAAGAATATGAAAAACTGAAGCTAATAGTGGAGAGATTGACTAAGGAGAACCAGGACCTTCAGAATGAAGTCCACCAAGCAAATGTGGAGAGCGGTCAGTACAAAAGAAAGGTGGAGTTTGAACAGGATCAAGTGGCCGAGAGTAGCAAAAAGCTAAAACTAGAAACGGATCTGAGAGTCAGGTACCAACAGGGTTACGAAGGGGCTGATGCATCATTAACAACTCTCCGACAACACTTAAAGGACACCAAAGCTTCTTGTGATAGGGCATGGCACTTCTTTGAGATAGCCTCTGCCGAAAAGAAGGAGATACGAGAGAATCTTGAGGCTGATATTGGGGATCTTGAAGAACGACTGAGAAATGCCTTGACCCTAGTTGTCGCTTGCGCGAAAATAAGGTGCCGGCATGACAGAAGAGTCGCCACCTTTCGTTATTTATCCCTCAGAGCGGGAAAGGGAACGATCGGAAAAACCTAACGAAAAAGGGTGAGACAAGGTCGTCGCAACCATTGTCTGGGTTCGGGAGTCGGTTACGCAAGGGGAAGGTATTAGCACCCCTCACGTCCGTCGTACTCGACGGGATCCTCGCTTGTTTGTTTACTTGGACGGGTTGGTTTTATTCTACCTACCTATCAAGGCTGGCTGAAAAAGAAAAGAAAAATGACTCGGCAAAGCGTCGCACTTTATGCCTACGTATTCTCATCAGAGAGTGAGAAATCAGAGTCAACGTAGTTCGGCCTACGAAGGGTTATGGGGGAAGGTAGCTCGTCAAGACTTCGCCATCTTGTGCCTACGTACTCTCAACAGGCGTGAGAGATCAGAGCTCACGTAGTTCGGGAAACTACGGCTTATTTCCTGTCTTTTACGAAAGAAGTGTTTTTTATTGTGTTTGCGATTTCAACCGCACTAGAGACTATGACCTGAGAGTGAATGCGTCGCATGTCACCCAAAGGGTACCATACTAAACATCCAGACTGTGGAAAAGAAACTCTCCCACAATCCTTTCTCAGATAGCTTAAGGCTCGTAACGTACGAAAGAAATCATTCATGATTACTGTATCTTAAACTGTTTTGAGATGAGAAGAGAACAGGCCCAACTAGGAGGGAGACTATCAAGTCTTACTGTTATCATGCCATGGGTTCATCCTATGGTTGAGGTTTGAACAGGGAACTCCTAGATGTTTTCATGCATAGGTTTCAACCTAAAAGTCTATCATCAAATCCTTATCAAAGGAAATGAGGGTCCTAAGGGATCATGTCAATGATACACCGAAACAGACAAAGCATCAGCTTAACAGTAAAATGCATGCAATGCAAGTGAGGGAGGAAATGTGTGTGGGGCTTCAGCCTCCACAAGCTCGTCTCGACCTCAAGCCAGTCATGAAATAACAGTAATCATACCGAAAAATAAACAACATGCTATAAAGCAATAAACAGTAAACTGCAATCATACAGATAAAAGAAATAAAATTGCCATCAGGCAAACAAACCACATGGGCAAGGGAGCTGGGCTCTACCGAATACCCGCAAGCAAAGCCAAGCAATAACAATACAAGCAGAGGGAGCAACTCAACCTCTAATGCAATCATGCTCCTAGATTCTACTTATTCTAGATGAACTTATTCTAATGCAACAGACAAATCAAGCAAAACATACAATACAGAAAAGAAAAACAGAGGAAAGCCTCAGCTGGAATGGCAGTCTTCAGGGATTCATCCTCTTCACCAATCTTCAATGAAGTCTTCATCTTCAAGGACTCCTCCTCTTCAAAGCTTCAGCTTCTAGCCCAAGTGTCAACTTGATCTTCACAAAGTCTTCAGACTTCAACAATCTCCAAGGAATCATCCTCTTCAAAGCTTCAGCTCCTATCTTCAATGGCTCAAATGCTCCAACAAACCAGATTCAATCAACAAGATGAGATGAGGATGTTAGAGTGCTCACTGGCTTCCAAAGGATGCCATTGAGGACTTAACATCAAAAGGAAAGGCTCTCTCAAAGTCTACCTCATAGGGCAAGGTCACTAATCCCTCCAAAGGAGAGAGGTGAATACCCTTAAGGGACTTTATATCATAGAGAAGGAAGGATGTGAACAAGACACTCCTTGTTTATTGAATGGAATTATTCTATCTAAAGCTCTACCTATGCACTTATGATCCTATAAACAGAACAAACAAGACTAAGCTCCTCTTTAAGGTCTTCAAAGTCTTCAATGATGATCCACAAGGTCTTCAACTCAATCTTCAAGGCTCACACACTCAAAGGAGAAGGAAAGCAAGCACAACAATACAAACTATGCCTTTAAGCAACACACATACTAACCATACATTCAAAAATCAATTAAAAATACTAAAAGACTATATAATATTCTAGTAAAATTCTAGGGGATTCTACACATACCTACCCTTAACCCATATATTCCCCATACTCTAATTTGGCCTATAAAACCCAAAACAAAATTGTTCAAATCTACTTATAGTGAATAAAACCCTAATTTTGTTATGCTAATTCTAGCCTAAACAAACTAATCAAATTTTAATCTACAAATCATGAATTAAATCCTATAGGAACTATTATTCAATATCTAACTATGCCAAAAAGAATGGCTCAAAAATCCTAAGGGAAAGTCCTAAAACAAATTCTACAAAATTGAGTATCAACTAAAATCAATTAAAAAGGCTATTTAAAAGAATAATATGCTAAAAATATTAAAAGAAAAATAAAATGGAATTTTATTTATTGGTATTTTTCTAGACAGAATTATGAATATGTGAAAAAAACAAGCATTAAAAAACAATCATTTTTCAATTTTATATGGATTTTATAAAATGCAAGAAAATTAAAAGAAATTAAATAAGAAAATACAAGAAAAATGGGATGGGGGGTGAGAAAAGTAGATGCGCCCAGTTCAATTGCTGTTGGGCCCATAAACCGGGGGTGGGAATAGCACGCGTGATAAGCCCAAATGCTTCAGAAAATCAAAAGAAAAATCAACAGAAAATTAAAATGAATACGGTGCAAATAGCATGTTTTTTCAGTTCAAAAGTTGATTGGGCCATACGCAGGGGTGTGAATATCACAAGTTTTCTGAGGCACAGGATCACTCACTAACTCAAACGCACTGTTTAGCTCTTGGGACTTCCCTCCACTTTCTGAATTGAATCACGCCCGTTAGATTAGATGAAGAAGTCAAAAATTGAAGGTGATCGAACGGTTGATGGCCATTGTCCCCAAATGCCATTAGGGTTTCGTCCAAAACAGAATCCATGCACGATTTTTCCCCAGCCTCGTTCTCCATGATTACTTGATGAAATTCGAAACTTCCAAAAGCAAAGATGACCTACTGATTGCCAAGAACACGACCATACAAGTGGTTCTCCCTGAAACCCCTTAAATTGTCCAAACAGAAAGCTTCCATACTAGGGTTCCACCATTTTCTTCTGGTATCAACCTTAACCAAACTCAATCCTACTGATCCAAACTTGTTCCACATGTTACCCTAACCAAACTACACTATGTCATATCCATTAAAACTCAATACACAGCATTTTCTTGATCATCAAAGAACCTAACACCTGTCATTGATCTTCATGAAACTCTCTGAAATTCTATGGAATCGATCACCTAATCAAGCTTATCAATCCTACACCAAAGATCTAACCTAACTATGCATAATTAAGGAGATATGGGATAATCCACCAACCTTTCAAGTATCAATGGGGGAGGTATGACCAGCTCGATTTGGTACTTGACCCTGCTTCAAAATACTCCTCTAATGGTGGGTGGATAGGGTTCTGTTTGCAAGAGTTGTGATGGATGAGGCTTGCAATGATGAATTCGAGCTTGACTTGCACTTGAAGGAAATCTTGGTTATCTCTTTCTCCTCTCACTCTTTACCAATGGATTCAGCTTCTTTCACCAACCTTTTCCTCATTGTGATCTACTCTTTTTATAACAATCAAAAGAAGAGTCTAGATACATCTAGAAACTTTGAGAATCATTTGGAAAGTAATGGAATTTCTCTTGTCATGACATATTGTATTATCTCCTTTCATGCCTTAAGCCTTTCAATCTTGTGTCAAAAACTCCTTACATGAGATATTGGGATTGAATGAGTGAAAAAACAAGCTAAACCTTGCCTTATGCCAAGTTTCTCAATGGTTCCTTAATATGCAAGCATGAACTTTACAAAGTAGCCCCCATTTTAAGACCTCAAATCAAAATTCTACTTGAACCATTGTTTTTAAAATGATGTTTGGAGTCAAAATGACATATTGGATGACCTATTTTGGATTTGTGGATCTCCCAAACCAAATTCCAACTTGGATTCATTTAACTTATAAGTCATTTTTAGGTCATTTTTACCCAATCTTGTAAATCCTTTCTACAAGCTTTTTCAACAACTCATGACCACTTTTCTAGGCTTAAAATCCCATTTTGAACAACTTTTATGTTTTGAGTTTTTTCATTTGAGGCTTGGAAATAGGAGATATGGCCTTTGCTTAAAATGACCTATAATCACCAAATGACCAAAATACCCCTGTCTTGGTCAAACCATAAGTTGAGTTCTACAAATCCTATCAAGGACTTATAGTACTCTCTAGAAAGATAAGAAGATTCTCTTCAACATTCATGTTGACTAAGAGATCATAGGAATCATCCTACTAGGGCAAAAGTTGTCTGCAAGTTGGGTGACTTTCAAGGACCCAGACTCACACACCTCAGATGACCTGTAATTTGTCAAAACCATAACTTGAGCTCTGCAACTCCTATCAAGGACTTCTACCACTCAAATTAAAGCTAAGAACAAGCTCTACAACATTCATGTTATGGGGAAGATGAGATATCAATCACATCTTGAGCTAAAACTTCCTAGAAGATAGGGATCAAATTAGGGTTTTTTCACTGACAATCCTTGGAAACCCTAACTCAAAACTTCTCAAACTCCTCAATCATGATGAGTTGGCCTAGGAATCATCTTTATAGTATCTCAATACCTCATTCCATGATCACATGGCCCTTGGATTAGGTCTCAACCTTCTCCAAATCTTCAGCTGATCTAGGATTGACCCAGTCAAAACCCTAATTCTACCATTCATGGCTGAATCTTCTGAATTCTTGCACAATGACTTCTCTGGGCTTCATGATGGCTTTCAAGACATCTCATAAACTTTCTCAAAGCTTCAAGTTCATTCTCAAAGTCTCAGAATCATCTGAGGAGCACCCACAACTCTCAAGCTATGAAGCACACAACCTTGGTTTCAACCAATTCCTCTGAGGATCTCTTGGACTTCCTGATGAAGATATCAACTTTCAAACACTTCATGGGTGAATAAATGTTGGTCAAATTTTGGGGTGCAACACTAGTGGAAAATGAACGAAGACTCAAAGAGGAGGCATTGAAAGATTCATATGTCACGTCTGACATGTGGAATAACAAATGTCAAGAATTGGAAACTGCCCAAGAAACAGCCCTTCTGTGGAGGAATCGTTTCGAGGCTTTGCAAAGAGATAGTGCGCAGTGGCTCGAGAAGGAGGCTCAGCTCAATGAGTTGTTGGACACCCATGTGGATTCTATTTGTTATTACCAGTCGACTCTAGATATGTGTCGTGCTAGGTACAACAATTTGGTGGAGCATTGCAACCTCATGATCCGTGATATCCCATGGAGGTTGGAAAGCGCCATTCAAGACTTGGAAGGAAATGATATCCCCCCTTCTGTTCACCACTTTATCCAGCTCTGTGACCAAATGGTTATGAGGTTCATGTTCGAGACGAAGAAGCTTGAAGAACGTCTCCAAAAGAGAGAATTTTAGTTATTCAGTTATTTTCTTGTAGCATGACTTGTAGTTTCGGCTTATTCAGCAATTGTCTGTATGAAATTTTTCTAAAATTAATGAAAGTTTGCTTTTTGGTCTAAATTGTGCACTTCTTTATTATTCAGTCATGATTCTATGATACCAATGATGATCACAAGCCTCGAAAGTCTCTCGAGCATTTTGCATACGTTTGCGCATTTTTCTTTTTGCATTTCCTACAACCCGACCTTACACGCCGCTTACCCCTTTCAGAAAAGAGTAAAGCAAGCTGACTTCACGCCATCGGTATAACACAAGGAATAGCCAGAAGAGAGTCATGGATCAGATAGAGCAAGACCAGGCTACTATGAGGAGCGAGATGCTAGGCATGAAAACGCAGATGAATCAACTCATGGAGGTGATTCAGAACATGGCCAGAAGTCAAGAGGAGATGAGGCAAGCAGCAGAGAGGAGCGCTAATCAGACTTTGGCCGGTGCAATTCCCAATGCAAGTGGTGCAATTCCAATTCCTGTTGAGGCCACCCCAACCCCTGTTGGGGCAATTCCTACTTCTGCCGGCGCCGTACCTATCAACACCGTCCCCCCGCCAGTCGGTACTACTCAACCTCATGGAACTGCGATCCCAATACCAGTCCAGTATGATGAACATGAAGGTTTCTATGAGAATTCAGCTGAAGCATGTGCACCCCAAACCGCTGAGTTGGAGAAAAAGTTCAAGGCCTTACAAGAGGTGGTAAGGGCATTGCAAGGCCCCGATGTTTTGGGACTGGATGCTGCTGAAATATGTCTTGTACCCGGAGTTAAGATACCTCCGAAGTTTGTAATTCCAACATTCGAGAAATACAAGGGTAACAGTTGTCCTAAGACCCACATAAGGTCTTACTGTAGGAAGATGGCCGCCTATTCTGATGACGAGAAGCTATTAATCCATTTATTTCAAGATAGCTTAACAGAGGCGTCCCTAGAATGGTATATGCACCTTGAACGATCCAACGTGAGAAGCTGGAAAGAGTTAGCAGACGCTTTCGTGAAGCATTATCAGTATAATACTGACATGGCTCCGAATCGTATGCAGCTTCAGAATTTGACTCAGAAGCCGAATGAGTGTTTTAAAGACTTCGCGCAGAGATGGAGGGGAGTAGCTGCAAGGGTACAACCTCCGTTAATGGAGAAAGAACTGACAGACCTATTCATGGGCACGCTACAAGGACCGATCTTTGAGCGGTTAGCATCCACAACCTCCACGGTGTTCTCTGAACTTGTCATGGCTGGAGAGAGATTAGAGAGTTTCATGAAGGCGGGAAAAATTCAGAATGCAGGCGGGTCTGCAAGTGGGGTCAAGAAGCCCTATCAGGGTTTCGTTAAGAAAAGGGAACGCGAAGCTAGTGCTGTGTTCTCCAATAGAGGGAGAACTCACCAAGGTTATCACCACATTGCTGCCATTGCTCCACAGCAACCACTTTCCATTCCGGCAAATCAGCCTGCGACTCAGCAAAATCGACAACAACAACCCTATCAACCAAGACAAAATCAGTATCAAGGGCAGAGAAAACCAGAAAGGAGGCTTGATCCAATTCCGTCCACCTACGCCAAATTGCTCCCGTTCTTGTTGAAAGGAGGTCTCGTTCAACTTAGGGAAATGAAAGATCCTCCGGCTGTTCTCCCCTACGGTTACGACGTAAATGCGAGATGTGAATTCCACTCTGGCGCCCCAGGCCATAGCATTGAGAATTGTAAGGCTTTGAAATACATTGTGCAAAATCTTATCGATTCAAAAGCGATAAACTTTACCCGAAATACTCCGAACATCAAGTCTAATCCAATGCCACCTCACCACTCAACAAACATGATTGAAGGCTCTAAGGGGATCCGATTAATTTCAGATATTGAGAAGTTGAGGACCCCACTTTCCACTATTAAGGAGCAACTCTTGTTGAAAAACATTTACCCAGGATGTTCAACTAATTGCCATGTTTGCATGGACGGATCTCAAGGATGCACTGAGTTGAAGAAAGGCATACAAAGCCTGATTGAGCAGGGTGTATTAGTAGCAGAACAACTATCAAAGATTGAGGAAGTTGCTACTCTTGAAATTCCGTTTGAAACATTGGAGATACCATATGATGATGGATATGAGCTTTGGATCCCATTTGACAATTCAAACCACACACCATTGACCATACCGTGCGATGAGGAAGAATGGGACAACATGTATGGACATACTTCTATCCCACTGCAGATCCTGTATGATCCAGTTAAGATACATATGTCTCCACCATCAATGAACCAGCTTGTCATTTCGACCCCATCTCCGTTTCCATACAAGAGCACCAAAGTTGTACCTTGGTTATACGATGAAACTGTTTTTCTCAACGGACAGAAGGTGGCAGAAGAAGATGTATTGGAAGAAAAGAAGACTGTAGAGAACATCGTGGGAACCGGAGGCGTCACTAGAAGTGGTCGAATCTTCGCTCCGACTGCACCTCCTGTCAACAGCAGTGACAATGCAAGGAAAGGTACTGCCGTACCGAGCACCAATGAACAGGGGAAGTCATCTAAACAGAAAGGCATCCCAAATGATGAAGCGAAGGAGTTTCTAAGAATCATTCAGAAAAGCGATTACAAAGTGATTGACCAGCTCAATCAGACACCCTCGAAGATATCCATGTTGTCATTGTTAATGTGTTCAAAGGGCCATCAAGAAGCACTGCTAAAATTCTTGAAGGCAGCTCATGTGCCAGAGGAGATATCAGTAGTACAGTTTGAAGAAGTAGTGGGAAATATTGCATCAGGTTATATTTTGAGCTTTAATGATAGTGAATTACCTCCCGAAGGTAAAAATCATAACAAGGCCTTGCACATTACTATCAAATGTGTGGATGTTGTATTCTCTAGGGTGCTCGTCGACACTGGATCATCGTTGAATGTGTTACCAAAAAGCTCGTTGTGTAAGCTGTCAATTGAAGGACTTGTGATGAAGCCAAGTCAAACTATTGTAAAAGCTTTTGATGGAGCTAAGAGAACTGTGGTAGGCGAGGTTGATCTCCCGATCAAGATTGGACCTCATACTTTCATCATTACATTTTACGTAATGGATATATACTCTGCTTACAGTTGCCTTCTTGGTCGTCCGTGGATTCATTCCGCAGGCGCTGTAACTTCAACCTTGCATCAAAAGATCAAATTTATGATTAACAATCAGATGGTCATCATTGAGGGTGAGGAAGATGTTCTTGTGAGCCATCTTGCTTCTTTCCGCTATGTGGAAGTAGGAAATGAAGTGCATGAGACACCGTTTCAAGCTTTTGAAGTGATCAATGTTGAAATGATTTACGAAAAGCCGACATCTTCAATAGTGACTTGGAAGGACGCGAGGACGGTGATAGAGGAAGGACATCCGCGAGGATGGGGCAGGGTGTTGGAATTGCCCGTCAACAAAAATGGAGCTGGTCTAGGCTACAAGCAGAAGAATGCAACTGATAAGGGCAAAGAGCTTGCAACTCCGTTGGTTTTTACTAGTGGAGGCCACCTTGTCGATGGTCAAGTCATGTTTTTGGAAACTGAAGCCGAAGATCATGAAGAGCTGTGTATGGTGTATCCTAGGGCGCATAATCAAACTTTGAACAATTGGAGAGTCGTTGAAATCCCCGAAGTTACTCTAGTAGACGAGTAATTCCCTTTTATTTTATCTATAAAAAAATCATATGCTCTGCCCAAGGCATATGGATCATGTTGTAGGGCCTTTTGCTTTTAAAGCACAACTTATCATCAATAAATAAACTTTCGCATCCAATTACGCTCTCTTTCTTTCATTTTTACTTTTTGCACATAAAATTATCTTTGAAAGACAATGTTTTGTTTTATTTTCCTTTTTTCTGTCAACCTTTTCTAAAAATAATAAAAAAATAATAAAGCATGAAGTCATCCATTCGTGCAGATCTTCCCTTGCTCCTGTCAATAACGACCCCGTTATGGTCCAATATGACTTTGATAACCCGATCTACCAAGCCGACGAAGACTGCGAGGAAGATTGTGATCTCCCAGAAGAGCTAGCTAGACTATTGAAGCAAGAGTCAAAGGTCATTCAGCCCTACCAAGAAGAGGTCGAAGTCATCAACATGGGAACTGAAGAGGATGCCAAAGAAATCAAGATAGGCGCAACTTTGGAGTCAGGGATTAAGTCAAAACTGATAATATTGCTTCGAGAGTATGTTGACGTATTTGCTTGGTCCTACAAAGATATGCCCGGTCTAGATGAAGAGATTGTGATGCACAAACTACCTCTCAAGGAAGGCTGCCCACCGGTGAAACAAAAGTTGAGGAGAACAAAGCCAGAGATGTCCTTCAAGATCAAAGAGGAAGTGCAAAAGCAATTAGACGCTGGTTTTCTGGCAGTATCCAACTATCCACAATGGATAGCGAATATTGTCCCAGTACCTAAAAAGGATGGGAAGGTGCGAATGTGTGTAGATTATAGAGACCTCAATAGAGCGAGTCCGAAAGATGACTTCCCTTTGCCACACATTGATGTGCTAGTAGACAACACGACCCAGTTTTCTGTCTTCTCATTTATGGATGGCTTTTCTGGATATAACCAGATTAAGATGGCACCCGAAGATATGGAAAAGACGACTTTCATCACTCCATGGGGAACTTTCTGTTACAAGGTCATGCCGTTTGGGCTTAAGAACGCAGGCGCAACATATCAGCGAGCAATGGTCACTCTTTTCCATGACATGATACATAAAGAGATTGAGTGTTATGTAGACGATATGATTGCGAAATCCCAGACTGAGGAAGAGCACCTCATCCACTTGGAAAAATTATTCGCCCGATTAAGGAAATTCCAGCTGAGACTAAATCCCAACAAATGCACTTTTGGTGTAAGATCTGGTAAATTGCTAGGTTTTATTGTGAGCCAGAAAGGGATTGAAGTCGATCCAGATAAGGTCAAAGCTATCCAAGAGATGCCGGCACCCAAAATTGAAAAAGAAGTCCGAGGGTTCCTTGGGAGGTTGAACTATATCGCCAGGTTCATATCTCATCTAACGGCCACTTGTGAGCCCATCTTCAAATTACTTCGAAAGGATCAAGCCGTGGTATGGAACGATAATTGTCAGAAAGCCTTTGAGAAGATAAAGGAATACCTACAAGAACCACCGATCTTGATGCCTCCAGTACCCGGACGACCCCTGATCATGTACCTGACTGTGCTAGAGGGATCCATGGGATGCGTGTTGGGACAACATGATGAAACCGGCAGGAAAGAGCATGCAATCTATTACCTCAGCAAGAAGTTTAATGACTGTGAAACGAGATATTCAATGCTCGAGAAGACATGTTGCGCATTGGCTTGGGCAGCAAAACGCTTGAGACAATATATGCTCACCCATACGACTTTGTTGATCTCCAAGATGGATCCTGTCAAATACATATTCGAGAAGCCCGCTCTCACCGGGCGAGTAGCTCGTTGGCAAATGGTGTTAACAGAGTATGACATCCAGTATGTTACGCAGAAAGCTATCAAAGGAAGTGTGCTCTCTGAATACCTTTCCCACCAAACTATGGACAACTACCAATCCATGCGCTTCGATTTCCCCGATGAAGACGTCATGTTTGCCAGAGATTATGCCACGCCAGGCCCAGATGATGGACCCGAACCAGGATCGCAATGGACGCTCGTGTTCGATGGTGCCGCAAATGCCAAAGGTTGTGGAATTGGGGCAATCATCACTTCTCCAACTGGCTTTCACTTGCCATTCACCGCCAGATTATGCTTCAAATGTACTAACAACATGGCCGAATATGAAGCTTGTATTTTCGGAATTGAAGCTGCCATTGATAATAGAATCAAGATTCTAGAAGTCTATGGAGATTCCGCGCTTGTCATATGCCAGATTAAAGGGGAGTATGAAACACTGGACCTCAAGTTAATTCCTTACAAAGATCATGTCTTGAAGTTAATCCCGTACTTTGATGAGATCACTTTTCATCACATTCCCAGAGGAGAAAATCAGTTGGCTGACGCTCTAGCAACACTAGCATCTATGTTTCAGGTCAAGTGGAAGAATGAGGCGCCATCCATCAGTTTGGAATATTTGGACGAACCCGCTTATTGCCTAGCGACCGATGTGGAAGAAGCTAAAATTGATAATCATCCTTGGTTCTATGATATCAAGCGATATCTAGAGACACAAGAATATCCAGAAGGCATAACTATCACTGACAAGAAGTATCTCAGAAAGCTCTCCTCAAAGTTCTTCCTCAGTGGTGACGTGTTATACAAGCGTAATTACAATTCGGTTCTACTCAGATGCGTGGATAAACACGAAGCAGAACGTATCATAAATGAAATGCATGAAGGATCTTTTGGGACACATGCTAGTGGTCATACTATGGTTAAAAAGATTTTGAGGGTGGGATACTATTGGATGACGATGGAAACGGATTGTTGTCTCCATGTCCAATCATGCCACAAGTGCCAAATTTACGCAGACAAGGTCCATACTTCACCACTCCCTCTGAATGTTTTGACTTCGCCTTGGCCTTTCGCTATGTGGGGTATAGATGTAATCGGACGCATCGAGCCAACCGCTTCAAATGGGCACCGTTTTATCTTAGTGGCCATCGATTACTTTACCAAATGGGTAGAAGCTGCGTCCTATGCCAACGTCACTAAGCAAGTGGTGACTCGCTTCATCAAAAAAGAGATTATTTATCGATATGGAATCCCGAACAAGATCATTACAGACAACGGTTCAAACCTCAACAATAAGATGATGAAAGAGTTGTGTGAAAACTTCAAAATTGAACACCACAATTCAACACCTTATCGCCCTAAAATGAACAGAATTGTTGAAGCGGCAAATAAGAACATTAAGAAAATCGTCCAGAAGATGGTGAAGACTTACAAAGACTGGCACGAGATGTTGCCGTTCGCATTGCATGGCTACCGCACCTCAGTGCGCACTTCCACAGGGCAACCCCGTTTTCTCTCGTATATGGCATGGAAGCAGTATTGCCCATTGAAGTAGAGATTCCCTCTTTAAGGATTTTGGCAGACGTCAAGCTAGATAAGGCCGAGTGGATACAAGCCAGACTCGACCAACTTAATCTCATAGACGAGAAGCGCATGACGGCCATCTGTCATGGACAATTATACCAAAAACGATTGAAGAAGGCTTTTGATAAGAAGGTTCGCCCACGACACATCCAAGCAGGAGATTTGGTACTAAGGAAAATTCAGCCAACTCACGTCGATCCAAGGGGAAAATGGGCACCAAACTATGAGGGTCCGTATATAGTAAAGAAAGTTTTCTCCGGAGGGGCCTTGATCCTGTCAACCATGGATGGTGACGATCTCTCATCCCCTATGAATGCAGATGCAGTTAAAAAATATTATGCTTAAAAGATAGGCCCGGTGGACCCAAAAAGAAAATCCACGCAAAAATGGGCGTCCTGGTGGACCATAAAAATGGTTCAGGCAAAATTAGGGACTAGAAGTAAAAAAAAAAAAGAGTATCCTGATAGGCTGAAAACCTGAAAGGGCGGCCTAGACAAAAGTTAGGGATTCGAAAAGGCAGAACTGCATCTTGAAAAGACGTGTGAATTATCCTCCATAACCATCAAGCTCTCGACTGAGAAAGATCAATTCGATCGTGGCGCTCAAAAGCAAGGCGTGAAGGCTCTTCAAAGACATATGGGCCATAACGGATTTGAAACTTGGCAGGGACCATTTTCAACATTGTCTTAGTCTTTATTTTCTCTTTTAAAAGCAGTTACCTCTTTTAGGAATTGCCTCCTTTTGTAATTTTCCCATTTATGGGTTTTCATCAATAAAATTACTTTCATCAAAGCTTTTTCTGTTTTTATTTACCCTTTGGTTGCAAGTTTTATTTATTTGATGATGGGTTTCGCATATAATGACATTATGGTAAATTAGATTAAGGGATGACTTACCCTCTTAGGGTAACTAAAGGGTGACCATGACTCTAAGGAGTACGCAAGAACATAATTCTAAATCTTGTAACGACTTGACCGACAAGGTCGTCAAACCCGGCAGAGCAGGCCTCGAGTTGACGGTATCAGCACCTCCAGGTTTTATTACATCATGAAAAGATGATGTCGCGAAGTCAGGCTTATCCTTCATTTTCCTACCACCAAAGTCCGCCATGTTGGCACCTGCATTTCCAATCACCTTCTTACCATCTGCAATCCTATACATCATACGCATCGCATTCGGCTTCGTAAGCATCTTGCATCATATGCATATCCAATAGCATATCATATTTCCCCGGCTCTTGCATCTCCGTGCATCAGCATTTGCATTTCCATTTCCATTCATGAAACATTTGTATC
>OZ012737.1:598000546-598113076 GCA_963859935.3 Lathyrus sativus | reverse complement strand
GAAAAAGAGAAAGAAGCAGCAGTTGAAAAGTTAGCTATTAGTGATTATGAACTGCGCTTGGCTCTAGAAGACATCTCAAAACTCAAGAGTGAATTGCAGAAGAAAACAGAAAAACTTCATGAACTAAGTGCTACGCAGTTTAGTAGAGATGTTTTAGTGAAGTGATGGGCAACAAATTCATCAGAAAAATAATACTTCCTTCACTGATTTGGGTCCGTTAAAGGATACTGAGCGTCAAGATCTTAATTGCGTCGTAAAGGAATATTTGCTTATAGCTGGTTACCGTCTTACTGCAATGACATTTTATGAAGAGGTTACAGACCAGAACTTGGACATTTGGCAGAACACACCTGCATCGGTACCTGATGCCTTGCGACATTATTATTATCAGTATCTTTCATCAACTTCAGAGGCTGCTGAGGAAAAATTTTCTCTGCTTCAAGAGAATAAAACATTGCTGAATTCAAATCAGAAGCTGAATCTAGAAAAAAAAACCCTGTTGAAGAACAAAGATTTGACTGAGGCTCAAATTGGAACATTGACTAAATCCTTGGAGGCAACACAGAAAGATATTAGAGACAAAGAGAACCAGGTGCTAGTCTTAAAACAGTCCTTGGAGCACCAAAGAAAAGAGCTCAATGATTGCAGAGCTGAGATCACCTCACTGAAAATGCATTTTGAAGGGTCTCTCTCAGGAAATAATTGGGTTATCAAGGAAGTTAATAATGTTCAGTCTCAATCTTTAGAGAAGTATGAGGAAGAAATTAAGAAATTGCAGGTGGAAATTGAGTCGCTGAAGGAAAAGAATGTAAGAGCTCCTGAACCTGGAAATTATGTTGGTCCTGAAATGGAAAATTTACAAGCAAATGATTGTCGTCATCAACGCACTCTCACATTTTCACTGCAAAAGATCAACAATCCCTTTTAATTTGAACCGTTTGAAGTTTTGGGTGCAATTGCTAAGATAAGGCTTGGGCGTGTGCACTGATGTCATTATTTTGGGTTGTAATTTGTCAGCTAGCTGAAGCTGAAGCAACGGCGGCATGAAGAAGCGACAGGAAATAGAGTTCTCGGTAACAAAAGCTCTGTTTCTAGCCAGACTATTTTCACGTATTCAAGCCATGAACCAAGCCATATTCACAAGCTGCAGCAAAAATAAGTAGCATGTGAGCCAGTTGAAAAATAATCCACGTCACCCAAGTGAGTTGAAAAGTGAAAAGAAAGAATAACATGTAATGAGCTACAAAGAGAAAAATTGCAAAACGACATGTCAAATACCAGCAAAAAAATATCACGCACAACACACCTACTTCAAAACGCAGAAAAAAATCTCACAACGGCAAATCATTTTTCACCCATTCTCATCTATAAATAGAATTCATCCCTCACTCTATTCTTCAAGCTTTTCAAGCCAAAAAATCTCTGCTGATTTTCTTCCTCAATTCCTCACTACCAGAAAAACTTTCGTTCATTCTCTTCTCATACTTCATTCCACCAAATTAACTTCAAATCAACCTCAAACACAGATCAATTTCGAACCAGAATTCGTTCAGAAGAAGAAGAGAAGCAAGAAGAAGCTTGGATTGATTTCTTACCTGAGTTTGAAGGTAGATTGAGCTTCACCGTCATTTTCGATCCGTTATCTTTTGTTGTGATTCTCTGAATTGTTGGTACCATTGTGAAGAGCTCTTGATTTCGATTGCAACCGTGTTAATTTTGCATCCCGCCGTTGTGATTTAAGCTAGCATCCATGGCCGTGAATGTTTTCACGTGTGAGAGCTAGAAGAAGAAGATAACTCTGTTTCGTTTTCTCTTTCTGTTTTTCAATATTACTTTTCTTTTATTTGTTTATTTTTATTTTCTTTTTTCATTTCTTAACTATGTGGATTTTTCCACATTTTTCTTTTATTATTAAATTTGTATTTTAATTTCATTTCTGAAAAAGCTTTTAAAAAAAAATTATTTAAAAATATTTTGATTAAGTGTTGATTGTTTTGGATCTTGATGTTGATAAGATTTCATCAATATCAATGGACTTTGGGTGTTGATTTTATCCACCAAGAGAGGTGATTGATATTGACGATAATTTAATCGATTCGAGATTCAAATTGTGATTTCATTTTCTTTTTTTCTTCTTTTTATTTTTGATCGATGAAATCTATGGATCATAGATTGTTGATTATCAAGGTTGATTAATCTTCATTATTTCAAAACTATGAACGAATAATCATTGAGATAATTCTCCTTACTTTGGAATAGTGATAGATTACCTTTGATTAATTAATTAAAAATCTTGATTATGATGAGATCATTACCTCTTTTCTTTTTGTGTGGCATGTTTTAGGAGAGTGATTTACATATCACTTCTCTAACATGTATTAACACTAACATTTTATTGACCGGCCTCAGATAGTCGTGGTTTCTACATAAACCCGATTACGATTGCTTAACATAGCGCTAAATTGTCCCTTAATCGGAAAATGATCATTCGTGGCTCAAACTTACGTTTAAAAGTCCAAGTATGATTAGTTGCTTGTCTTAACTCCAATACCTATGAAAATCATTGTTAGGAGGCTTTGATTCTATCAATCCTCTAATGAATTTTCATTAATCTTGGTCTAAGTGCAAGAATTAATCATCATTGATCATATGTTCTAACCACTAACCACTAATTCACTAATAATATCCTTGTTTAATTTTGTTTATATTCTCTTCTTACTCTTTATTTTTTACTTTTATGCTTCCATTTTATCATTACATACCATATCTTTGTTTATGTTTATGTCATTTTTTCTTTTGTCCACTTGGACCATACTTTGTTCAAAACACTAACAAAGGATAAAACATCTAAAAAATTTTGGTGCTATTAACTTTGTGGTTATACTCTTGGACCATTCTTAGACCTTGGACTTTATGGACCTTTGGACTTAGAATTAGGGCTCTCATTCCTATGCTAGGAGTATTGTGGATCTTAGCCTTTATTTGGCTCGCTCATTAGCTTATGCTTTAAATCGGATGGAATTCTTTTTGCTTGCTTTGGAGTGTGCTACAAGTCGGTTAGATCTTTCCTATCTCTAGCTCTTATTTTGATTTTTAGGATAGTCATTTCATCTCCTCCCCTTCTTAAATTTTCAAAACTTTCTCCCTTTTTCAAAACCTTCTTGGTTTCAAACTTCAAAACCGCTTTCGCAATAAAACCTTGACTTTCGTCAAGTGATTTTTTAAACTTTATTTTTCTTAATAAAAGTCAATCAATGTTAATCATGTTTTGACCAATTTCAAAAGACATAAAAAATACAAAAACTCATCAACTCTTTTTGTGCCTTTATGCACTTTTCACTTTAAAACTTTTCATAAAGTTTAGACATGATTCATTTCTATAGTTGAGATGTAAATCTCCTATTCCCCATATTATTAAGACTTTGACATTTTCCACGTTGATGTTGAGTGATAGTCTTGTGATAATCCAAGCAAATCCTCCATCTTTATGTGACGCAAATGTTGTCTTAATACTTGTGGGTGGATAGTCGCAGTTTTCTCCTTGAAATGACGACTTGTCTGAACATCTAAAATCAATCAAAACCAACAAAATTTTGTCATTTGTACCACGAACTACGGGGTTTTGATTCCATATTGCACTTTATGGGTACGTAGGCATGAGACGATAAGTCTCTCCAAACACAAAAATCTAAAAAATATTCTCTTCTCATCTCCCCAATCTCTTTTCAAACAAACCATTTTCAAACCAAAAAGCGTAAATATTTCAAAGGGCTCCTATAGAGTACTATAGACGTTTTGGGTGCTAACACCTTCCCATTGCGTAACCAACCCCCTTACCCCGATCTCTGTCTCGTGTTCTTATTTTAGAACTCTTTGGTTTTGTTCGCTCTTTTTCCCTTCCTTTATTTGGATAAAATAAAAGTGCGGTGGCGACTCTTGTTTTCTTTGAGTTAAGTTAGTCAATAACTTACACTCACGATTTTTACCGCTACAGAGTTTACAAAACATCCAGCAGCAGATACATACACAGATGTATCACAAAAGAATCAAAACAATTCCTAACTACCCAGTGTTACATATCAGAGCCATCTGACCAAAAGAAATGAAGACTCGCTTCACAAAGACTCCAGCAATCTAATCTGTAATGTCTCATAGAGCATTATAAAACAGCAGAAGGGTGAGAAACAATATCATAATACATAATGCACATATATATATATATATATATATATATATATATATATATATATATATATATATATATATATATAATATATATATATATATATATATATATATATATATATATATATATATATATATATATATATATATATATATATATATATATATATATATATATATATATATATATATATATATATATATATATATATATATATATATATATATACACACACAAACACACACATAACGTTCAAAAACGTCTTCCGCGTTCTCACCGCAACTCATCCCACTACACCGTACATCTTAATGTATTCACAATAAATTATTTACAACTAGAGTACCAATCATATACAATATGCATCAACAATGTTTATATCAATTCATAAAGATGCACAGATATACATATATATATATTTACACATACATGTATCTTCAAGCTTTCCATTCATGCCAATTATCAACAATTTACATAAACATCTACATTCATGTTTATTCACCATACACCATGCACAGATGTCAACATGCAACTCATAGAGACCGACACACGACTCTATGCAGATGCAAATGCGGGTACCGACTCATTTCAGTAGGTTAAATTGAAGAACCAAAATAACCATCGCTCACACCCCACATGGGCACACGAGGTTCTGCAGATTCACCGAGGAATCAAATATAACCATCGCAACATACGAGGTTCTGCAAATCCACCGAGGGATCAATAAATAACCATCGCTCACACCCCACAAGGGCACACGAGGTTCTGCAGATTCACCGAGGAATCAATATATAACCATCGCTTACACCCCACAAGGGCACACGAGGTTCTGAAGATTCACCGAGGAATCAATCAAGACAAGAATGCATACCATGATGCTTCACATGTAACATGACTCATGACACTCTTGAAATGCATGCATGTTTACAAACATACTCATGCATTCATCACATTCATCGCATACATTCATTATGCATTCAAATATATGTATCACAAAGCATATATATATTCATCATCCATTTAAACCAAATTTTTATACATGGTTCACATTCACAATCAATCTCGCCACGCATTTCTATTCAATTCAAGTAAATGCACAAAATTGCCAAACAACCACATTTCACACCTCACAGATCACAAACTAGGATTCACGCCATACGGCTACCCACAACACACATAACAACATATAATTAGTCATCTCAGACAAAGAATGATCACAACCAAACCACACAACCAATCCACGAATGGAAAACACAAGAAAAGAAAATATGTTGCTGTGTTTGCTAACCTTCCCCTGGCGAAGCCTCTGGCGAACCTTCGCTACGTCATTCGCATAGCGAACTTGCCAGCGAAGACCACTGGGATTTATTCTAGAATTACTCGCTAGCACACTCGCCTGGCGAACCTTCGCCACACTCATTCGCCTGGCGAACTTGCCAGCAAAGACAGGGTGTTTGCTACTGACTTGGTTCGCTGCTGCTCGCTGGGCTTCGCCTGGTGAAGCTTCACTGCCATTCGCCTGACGAACCTACGAACTCAGAACTCCCATGGTTGTCCAAAAGCCCAAACCTCACAAACTGACCGATTTAATCAAATCAGTTCCAGTAGCACAACCCACTCATCACTCGACTATACTACACCGTCTATTCCAAATTCTAACCGATAAAAACTCAGTTTCTACCGATTAAATCAACTTCCGACCTAGAAATGGAAACATAGAAAACAATCCAACAAATCCAATCTAGCACATACATGATCATATACATTATTAAGATGATAAAACTTCTCACCCTTACCTGATTAATCGCAAGCTAAGGTTGATTCTTGATGATTCTAAGTTTTGCTCCACTTTCTCTTCTTTTCTCTCCTCCTCTTTCTTTCTCTTGTTTTTCTTCTTCATATTTCTATCTTTCTCTTTTCTCTCTATATCACATATTCTATTTTCTTTCCTCCCAAATTCTTTCCACACACTTATCCATTAATTCTCACAAAATATCCACTTAATATTATCACTAATGCCCAAAATACCTTCCAACCTATTTTTACCCGAAATTCTCATAGTCGACAAAAATAGCTCAATGTGTAAACATAACATATTATCACACAAGTTCCATATAAATAAAATAATCACTTAAGTAGATCAAATAAGGACTCAATAAAAAAAATAGAAATTCAAAATCAGGGCGTTACAACAAAGACTTGACATAAAGAATATTTCCCTTAGAAGGTATAATGAGAACTTTCATCAAGTGTTTAAGTCCTGATTGCTCAAAACATTAAAAAAATAATTTACATTACTTTTCACACTAACACAAGCTTTTTAAACAGAATTTTTTTAAGTTTTTATAAGTGCAATCGATTGCATGATCAAAATTTTAAATCATTTTTTGCTTCTATTTCAGTAAGCAATCGATTGGTTCCTTGGTGCAATCGATTGCATGCTTGAAAATCTCTCTTCGTTTCGCTTCTGTTTTAGTGTGCAATCGATTGATCCTTTTGGTGCAATCGATTGCTCTTTTGAAATTTTGAATTTTCAAGTGTTTTTGTGAAGGTGCAATTGATTGGTCTATATGTGCAATCGATTGCTAACTGAACGTTTTTGAAAAATCATTCTGAAAAATTGCATCTCTTCAACCAATCTTCCATGAAATGTTTCCTTTGAAACATGACAATTGTTCATCAATTTTTCTGAAGATTTGCATGATTTTTCAAGAGGTGTTTGTGTAATATAAATACTCAAATCTTTCAAATTCAAAAAAACACATCTCTTTCAATTCTCTTTCAAAATCTCTATCACAATTTCATCTTTCCACATCTAAGTAAAATCACTTTTACAAAGAATTTTCTGCATAATTTTCATATCCTTTGAAAGAAAATTCTTGAGCAATAAGTCTTAGATACTTGTGGAAACTCTCATTGAAAGAGAAGGTCAATATACAGCATTGATAAAACATTGTATACATTGTTGCAAATTCATTACAAAATCAGGTTGTATTATTTCCCCTTGCTATTCAGGATTGTTGAAAGAAAGTGTGTGCATTGAAGAGGAATGCTATTCCTGCCCTTAGTGTTTTAGATCTTAAAGGTGTTTAAGAGCCTTTGATCTACCTATAGGTTAGAAAGAATTGTACACTGATCCTAACTATAGTGAAATCTCTATCGTGTTGAAAGGGGACTGGAGTACCTTCGGAGTGTGAAGGGAACCATGGTATTTCTTGGTGTTCTTTACTTTCTGCACTTTACCGCCTTCATACCATCATCATATATCAAGAAAGTAATAAATAAGTCTCTAAAAATCATAAAATTTCAAAGAACCTAATTCACCCCCCCCCCCTCTTAGGTGCAACTCAGACTTTAAGTTTATGGTTTGCAGTTGGCAGATTACAAGTTTGTGCAAGTTGAAAGTTAATTAGTGTCACAACTGCGAAAAACAATCGGCAGAAAAACAGAAGAGTCGCCACAGAAAGTTATTTATCCCAAAGAGAGGGAAAGGAAACGATCAATGAAAACCTGAAGAACGGGAGTCGGTTACGTAAAGGGAAGGTATCAGCACCCCTCACGTCCGTTGTACTCAACGTGATCCACACTTGTTGTCTAATCAAAGGTTGTGTTTATCTATACGCTACTGTTAAACGGGGGATGGAAAAAAAAAAGGAGACTCGATAGGACATCGTCGCCCTATGCCTACGTATTCCCTCGTGCAATGGGAAAGTCAGAGTCAACGTAGTTCGGAAAACTATGGGTGATGTGAGGGGGGGGGGGGGGGAAGGTTTCTCGCCAAGACATCGCCGTCTTGTGCCTACGTATCCTCATCGGGTATGAGAGATCAGAGCAAATGTAGTTCCGGTAATGAAACCAAAGGTAGGTTAAGTGTTTTTTATAAGCGGCGTTAAGTTCCCATTCCAACAGTTAGGGACGGTGCCTGTTTGCGATAGAACGGAAAAGTAACATACATTTTTCTGAAAATAAAGTCTGAAACAACGATGCCGAAGGATAAAAGTTTTATTTTTGTTTGTGAATTTTAGTGAAGTTAATTAGTTTGCTTTGTGATTCACATTGCACTAAAGACTATGACATAGGAGCGAATGTGTCACATATCGCCCAAAGGGCATACGCTAAACACTCTAGACAAGTGAGGAGAAACCCCCCACTCATCATTTCCCATGTGCTTAAGGCTCGTAACATACACCGATCATCATATTTATTAGATGAGTTAGAATGTGTTCTGAGATAAGAAGAGAGATGCACAGACGGTCTAAGGGGAAACTCGGCCCTAACATTATCATGCAGAGAGGTTCTAAGGTCGGGATGCGAAAGGAGATTCTATCCTAATGTTAGCATGCAAAAGATGGACCTAAGGTTGAGGTTAAAAGGGACTAGCCTATATGTTATCATGCATGGATTAGACTCATAATTGGAATAAGAACCCTGAGGGGACATGCAAAGACAAAGCAAAAACAAGAAAGCCAGGCAAAAACAACAGCTACAACAGCGCCTCCTGCACAAAACAACAATAATATTCAGCATACAAACAAGACAACATATAACAGGACATGATTCAGCACAAAAACAGGTGTGAAAAGCCAGGCAGCAAGCAAGTAGAGCAAACACAACATGCAAGTTCAAAGCAAGAACAGTTGTGGAAAACAGGGCAGCAAGCATGTTTGAATGCAATTAAACAAAATGCAAACAAAAATCATGGATTGACATCATACTAGTATGAACATGCTTTGACAAAAAAACATAAATGATCAACAACATTGCATCAACAAGAAGTGACAAGATCGAATATGCATTTCAAAAATGGACGATCAAATAAACACGCATCAAAGCAAAATCGGAAATAAATGTAATCATGCATCACAATATCCAGCAACAAGCATTCAATGATAATCAATTAGTCATGCCACAAGTAAACAAAACAAATGATCATTCACCAATCAAATAACATCAACATGTTAAACATTCAAAACAGAAACCAAAAGTTGTGCATCGAAGAATCGAGATCAAACATTCAAGAATAGTGAAACTTGTCCAAAACAATCCACATAAATGCATCATATCAATCCATGAAGTCTACATGTGGAAAGGATATCAAACAAGCAAAAAAAAGCAAGAAAATCACACTCTGGTTTAGTGGTAACCGATTACCTTATATATAGTAATCGATTACTCGGTGCAAATTTCACGTTTTCAGTTTATTCTTCAATAGAGTAACCGGTTACCACTGAACCAGAATGTGATTTTCTTTCATTTTCTTGCTTATTTGGTATCCTTTCCATATGTAGTCTTCATGGACTGATATGATGCATTTATGTGAATTGTTTTGGACATGTTTCACCATTCTTGAATATTTGACCTCGATTCTTCGACGCGCAACTTTTGGTTTTCGTTTTGAATGTTTAACATGTTGATGTTGTTTGATTGGTGAATGATCATTTGTTTTGTTTGCTTGTGGCATGACTAATTGATTATCATTGAATGCTTGTTGCTGGATATTATGATGCATAATTTCATTTGTTTCCGATTCCGCTTTGATGCGTGTTTGTTTGATTGTTTGATCGTTCATTTTTGAAATGCATATTTGATCTTGTCACTTCTTGTTGATGCAATGTTGTTGATCATTTATGTTTGTTTGTCAAAGCATGTTCATACTTGTATGATGTCAATCCATGATTGTTGTTTGCATTTTGTTTAATTGCATTCAAACATGCTTGCAGCCCTGTTTCCCACAGTTGTTCTTGCTTTGAACTTGCATGCTATCTTTGCTCTACTTGCTTGTTGTCTGGCTTTTCACACCTGTTTTTTGTTGAATCATGTGTTGTTATATGTTGTCTTGCTTGTATGCTGGATATTATTGTTGTTTTGTGTAGGAGGCGCTGCTGTAGCTGATGTTTTTCCCTTACATTCTTGTTTTTGCTTTGTCTTTGCATGTCCCCTTAGGGTTCTTATTCCAATTTAATTTCCGATTGAATTTGGAGTAAGATAGACATTAGGAGTCTAATCCATGCATGATAACATATAGGATAGTCCCTTTTGATGTCAACCTTAGGTCCATCTTTTGCATGCTAACATTAGGATAGAATCTCCTTTCGCATCCCGACCTTAGGACCACTTTACATGATAACATTAGGGTCGAGTTTCCCTTTAGACCTTTTGTGCGTCTCTCTCTTCATCTCAAAACACATTCTAACTCATCTAATAAATACGACAATCATTGTACGCTACGAGCCTTAAGCACATGGGAAATGATGGGTGGGGGGTTTCTCCTCACTTGTCTAGAGTGTTTAGCGTATGCCCTTTGGACGATATGCAACACATTCGCTCCTATGTCATATTCTTTAGTGCAACATGAATCACAAAGAAAACTAATTCACTTCACTAAAATTCACAAACAAAAATAAAACTTGTATCCTTCGGCATCGTTGTTTCAGACTTTATTTTCAGAAAAGAGTATGTTACTTTTCCGTTCTATCGCAAACAAGCATCGTCCCTAACTGCTAGAATGGGAACTTAACGTTGCTCATAAAAAACACTTAACCTACCTTTGGTTTCATTACCAGAACTACGTTTGCTCCGATTTCTCATACCAGATGAGGATACGTAGGCACAAGACGGCAATGTCTTGGCGAGCAACCTTCCCCCCCATCACCCGTAGTTTTCCGAACTACGTTGACTCTGACTTTCCCATTGCACGAGGGAATACATAGGCATATGGCGACGATGTCCTATTGAGTCTCCTTTTTTCTTTTTCATCCCCCATTTAGCAGTAGCGTATAGATAAACACGCCCTTTGATTAAACAACAAGCATGGATCCTGTTGAGTACAGCGGACGTAAGGGGTGTTAATACCTTCCCCTTGCGTAACCGACTCCCGAATCTAAGATTTGGTTGTGATGACTTTGTCTTCTCCCGTTCTTCAGGTTTTCTTTGATTGTTTCCTTTCCCTCTCTTTGGGATAAATAAATTTCAGTGGCGACTCTTCTGTTTTTCTGCCTGGTGTTTTTCGTAGTTGCGACACTTGGCACAAAAGAGAAAGAGAGAAACTTTATGGTTTGAACGCTTTTGGAGGGGGGATTGTTGAGGATTTGTTATGTGTTAGAGGCTTGGAATAAGCCTCTATTTACAGGGAAAGAGTGAATCTCCTTTCTTTGCAGAATTGCAATGGAATAGTTCATTTGGTTTGGTTGGATTTCAAAGGGTGATTTCATGAAATTTGATTTTCCAATGCATTTTACCATGCCTCTTAAAGTTGTTGGAGATTTCAGAGGATTTTTTTCTGATCAATAGAGAAGTTAGAGTGCAGAAGAAACAAAGTACGGGCTCAAGAACTAGGAACAATGCAAACATGCAATGAAATAAGACCATACTTGAACAATATTAGGGTTAGCAATGTAATGTTTAATGCTCCTAGAATGATGATGGAATCTATGGTCAAAATTTGGGGTATGGCAGTTGGCCCTATTTAAATGACTTTACTAAATGGCATAAGTGGTGACAACCCCTCATGGAATCAGAGTAAAATGTATTTAATTATAGAAATAACCAGAAACTTTGACCCTAGATGCACTGACATGCAATGCTATAGAAAAAACTGACCATCAGACAAAAACTAGGAACAATGCCGACATGCAATGAACTCCATCATGATGATCCATGATGGAATGATGAATGAAAAATGTAGACAAAGATGAAAATGAGTAAAGACTCGTTGGGGAAAACACACACAACACTAGGGATAACCAAAGAAGATACCACTGGGATGATTGGTAAGGGTAAGATCTCTCATGAGAGATCAAAGACAAAAGGGAATCCTCATAACAAAAGGAAACATCACAGAAAATATGGTCTCCACCGGGGAATATCTAGATTTGTTGATCAACGGGTTCAGGCATGACCGATTGACACTCTAGAACAAAAAAATAAGACAAAACCCTCATAACAGAAGGATTAGGAAAACATCGATCCTTATAACAATAGGATGCAAAGTAGTATCAGATCCTCATGACAATAGGGTGGAAAATACATTCCTCATAACAATAGGATAGGATAATAGGAACCCTCATAACAATAGGGAAAGATCCTCATAACAATAGGATTGGTAATAAATTATGTATAACAATAGGATACAAAAGGGATTCTTATAACAATAGAATAAACAACAAGTCATAACAATGGGAGACAAAGAGGATTATTATAATAATTAAATCAATAGTAGGTTCCTCATAACAATAGGACACCGAGCAGGGTAAAGTCCTTACAGCAATAAGGTTACATGGACAATGTCCTCATGACAATAGGAAAGGCAGGAAAAGGTAAAATCCTTATAACAATAGGATTGATCCTCGTAACAAAAGGACTATTGAGCATAATAGGATCCTTATAACCATAGGATCAACAATACATTCTATTGGATTTCACAAACATCTAATCTATTGGATACTCCTTAAAGTGAAGAGTTCAAATGGGATCTTTAGGAACCATCAGGAAAAGTACAGGGTAGCAAACCTTTTGTATGTGCCAAATCAATTGGACTTTGACCACGAGCAAAGGTACCATGACCAGCTTTTGACGGATTGGTGATAGTAACAACTATACTTCAAGGGAAAATTGGTGACGACCAAAATAAAACTACCGATAACAATTGGGTTTCAAGCAAGCAATCTAGGGAAAGAAACATTGGTAACAAACAATATTTCAAGACACCAAGAATAAACAGACTGGTGAGCGTCAATAAGAAACAGGAAAAAAAATTGGTGACGACCTGGGAAAAGATTTAACAATCATGAAGTAGTGATAACTGGACTTCATGGGGAAAGTAAACTGGTAACAACCAAGATCCCAGACAAGAAGCTAATGCTAAATGCGCGTGATTGAACATGATGTGTATGATCATGGTATGAAAATGTTGACTCTTGGAGAGACAAAATATTTTAGTGAGGAACAAAAAGAGATAACTTCATTTGGGAAGAAATCCTCAACATCAGTGACTCAAATAAAAATGCCATAGGATGGATATTGGGGAAACATCCTCAAACTTGATGCTCATATTTGATCAACGGGTCAATCCAAAAGTGTTATGAGTCTAGCTTCAGTGGGGATTTGCAAATGGTATGACAATGCCTTTGCAACCTTGAGACTCTTTGGGGTACTTAGGATTTCCTTTTTATCCTCACACACATCAAAGAGATTTTATGCTTTTATCAAAGATGTTTTCAAACATTTTCTTTTTCAAAGACCTTTTATTTTCAAAATCCATTATTAACAAATAAACGACGTTTTGCATAACAAGAAAAGGTAAAAGAAATATAAATGACAACAAATGATGGGAAAAGTTTGTATTTTATTTATGAATGGAAAAAGCTCCATGGAGTATTACAATTTTGAAAATGGCAACAAGGAAAGGTTTACATTGAATCCAACAACTACTACAATCCCTAATAACTTAGATACCTCAGATCCTTGCTTTCGATGAGAGCGACTGGATTGGTATTTTTATGATTCTTCAGTATTGGTAAATACCATCTGATGCAGTCAAATTCCTTTTTTCCCTAACTTTTTCCTGGATCTCCCTTTCGGGTTTTCAATCCACCGGAACACTCATTTTTGCCAAAGCCTCCCTTTCGGCTTTTCAACTTAGTGAGCTCTTATTTTTTTATTTTTATCCCTAACGTTTTCCTGGATTTCCTTCATATGTTTATATCCATTGAGATATGATAGTAAAAATAGCAAGTGTACTATTCTACCCACTGTAGTAATAATATGGAAATCCCAAGTATCGAATCTCAAGGACTGCTTGACGATATAGAGTTCTAGATCAATTTCAATTATACAAAAGCTTTGGGATTTTTTGTTTTGTTTGATAAGATCAGGGCTATAATTTCAATAAAAGAAAGCAGGTAAAATAGTTGAACATTAAACAGATATGAATAGATTGCTATGTTTGGTGAATGATTCTTCATGCAACAACTTTGACTTATCAGTGCAATAACTTAATTCACAACAGTTGGTTACCGTTTCTCTAGGGAATCTACTCCTAAGTCCTTAATAAGAAGATCTTTGATAAAACAACCTAATTACTATGTCCGTAAGCAATTAGGGCTGCTACCAAGCATTCAGATAACAAGAATATTCCAGTCAAGATAAAGTATCCCTAGTCCTAGGTGATATATATTATCAGATGTTCTTACTCAGATCAACAAATAATCGTTGTCCAGCTTAAATTACTCATACAAATTTAGAATCCATTTTTCCGACGGTTAAAGCATTAAGAAAGACAATAAGAAAAAACCAATGATTATGAACATAAAATTGTCATTGCATCAAATAGTATGAATTTGTTATAATCAGAATCAAGGTGACCCCTTAGCAATGGGGAGTTTAGCTACTCATAACAGATAATAAAAACGAAGAAGAAAGTGGTGTCATTATAGAAATTCTGGAGGAATCAGTCTTCAATCGTGAAACACTCTTGAAAATATGAATCCACTCTGAAATCCTGAGCTCTCCAGCCTTCAAAATGCGTTTTTGCTCTCAAAAATTGTCCAACCCTTGAAAAATCACGTTCTGGGAATAAATAGTCAGCTTTTGGGCCTTCAGACATTTTGGGCTTCATTACGCATAATGCACAGACTGTTACGCATAATGCCTTCTCCACGTGATAGGTAACCTACACGTATTGCATCTGGGTCAGCCATTTAGACAAACCCATATGTGTAATGCCCATAGTGTTACGTGTATGGGAATAAACTTGAATTCTTCACTCCTTTGGTCATTTGCATAGCATACGAGTAAGGAATATGTCCATATACGTAATAGCTAGTGTATTACGTGTATGGACACCAGATTTGCATTTTTTTCACTTTTCCACTACTTTCTCGTTTTGGCCTGGTTTCGCATCCCGTACTCAATCCTTTGTGCTTCCAAACCTGTATTTGACCTGCTGACGTACCAAAAGTGTAAAATATCCTCGAGAAACTCATAATTTATGACACACTAAACCTAATAAAAATAAATCAAATTACTGATAAAATACGAGCCAATTCATAGATCACCTGGATTCATGCTGATAAAACAATGAAAACTATAGCACAAATGGTGACTGATCAGGATACCCATTATTGCCTAAGTCTCCATTTCTGGTTTTCGACCTAGCGGGTTTCATTTAGGCATAACATTTTTTGACTGCATCGGTGTTTACAAGATGTGCAAGTTGTTCATCATCCATTATTATGAGGATTAGGGATCCTCTTGAGAAGACTGCCTTCACAAGAAACGGGCCTTCGTAGTTGGGAGCCCACTTCCCTCGGGCATCTTTATGAAATGGCAATATTTTCTTGAGTACCAGATCTTCTTTGCGTCCAACTGCTTCTAGACTTCTTTCTTGATTTTCACAACCATATCTGGTCTCGTACGCCTAAGCTTCTGCTTGACTAGCGGACACTCTTCACGCAACGACAGGCGATGAACCACAATGTCTGTGTCAAGCCCGAACATGTCTTCGTATGACCAAGCAAAGATATCACTATACTCACGGGGCATCTCAACCAATCTTTGCTTGATGTCACTCTGCAGCGCAGCCCCTATCCGAACATTCCTCACAACTTCCTCAGAACCCAAGTTAATAACCTCGATTTCCTCCTGACGAGGCAGAATAACATTTTCTTCCTGTTTCAAGAATCTAGCTAGTCATAGATGTCGAAGTCGAAGTCGAAGTCATAGATGTCTCTGGCGAAGTCTTCATCTTCATCAATCTCTTCTTCGGCTTGAAATATTAGATTGTCGAAGTCGAAGCGAGTCATAGATGCCTCTTGCGCAATGTCATCTGCAATGTGAATCCTACAATGATAATGGTTAAATGCTTAAAATGATATGTAAAACAAGCACAAAGCCACATTGCCATTTTATTGTTAAACATAAAACATGAAAAACAAGGATCATGATATTTGAATACAGAAAAACGCCCTTTGATTAATTGAAAAATATTGTGCAAGCATAAGCAATAAGGCCCTGAAGACAAAACCACTATGCTCCGGGTAGAACATAGGGTTGTACAATAATCATAAAAATAAAGTATTAGTCTTCCGCTGTCACTTGAATGAACTCCTCGATAGACCAATTGTTGAGGCTTTGTCCTGGAATGCACGACCTAATCCACGAGTCCATATCACAGTTGATATCCCCGTCTTAATCCGAAACAGCGTTGATCCGTTTGAAGATAACCCCGCCTTTGGTAAACTGTACCGGCCCTTTGTATCACGGCGCGCTCTGTGAGGATGACGAAGAAGATGGGCGGTATCCCAGACAAAACTTATCCTGCTTATGGGGTATATCCAACACTTGACCCCAACCTGGTGCTGCCCCAACCTGCACTGCTGCTTGGGCCTCCTTGAAGGATGACATAGCCACTTCGGGTGCTTTGCTCACGGCAGACACTTTGTCTTTAATTTGCACCGTCTCAAAATCTTGACAAAGAGTCTCATAGATTTCACTATCCACCTCAACATATTTAAATGAAGACAAATGACTGATCATTATATCTTCCTCTCCGCATTCAGTGACGACGCTGCCACCCACCATGTACTTGAGCTTCTGGTGTAGCGTGGAGGTTACAGCTCCTGCTGAGTGAATCCATGGACGGCCTAACAAACAACTATAGGCAGGCTGAATGTCCATAATATAGAATATTGCATCAAATACTTCAGGACCCACCTGAATAGGCAACGTCAGCTCTCCAAATACAGATCTTCTGGTACCGTCAAATGCACGTACTACCAAGTCACTTGGAGTACACGTTATACCACGAGTATCCAGTTTCATCAGTTCCTTCTTCGGAAGCACAGTCAAAGATGACCTTGTATCCACTAGCACATGAGACAGGACGGCTCCACGACATTCAATTGAAATGTGCAACGCACAATTATGATTCCTGCCCCTCGAGGTCAAGTCCAAGTCCAAGTCCATGAAACCTAAGCCATTTCCTGCGTTGACGTGCGCTACAACCCCTTCAAGTTGGTTAACCGATATCTCTTGCGGCAAGTAAGCAGTATTCAGTATCCTCAACAACGCATTCTGGTGCGCTTCTGAACATAGCAACAACGGCACAATAGATATTTTAGAGGGAGTCTGTTGCAAGTGATAAACTATCTTGTAATCACTCTTTCTTATCAATCTCATGAACTCCTCCGCTTCCTTCTCCATAGAACTCTTCTCACCAGCTTGAGAAGTTTCTTCCACCACAACTTTCTTACCCTTATCAGCTCTGTCAGCAACCACTTCAGGTGATGAGAACACTCTTCCGCTTCGAGTGATTCCCCCATCTCCAACTAGATTATCCACAGAATCAGTCGGCAAGCTCTTCAATTCCTGTTTCTGCCGATTATAATATACCTCTGCTCTGTAGTTCCATGGAATTGCTTTGGTACTCTCATACGGCACAGGACCAGCTTTGGTGATGATAATGGTTGGCGGCCTCGGCGACACAGAAATAGTTATAGTTTTGTATGGAATCGAGATCATTACAACCTCATTCCTTTCTTCAACCATTACCTCTTCAGACTTCTTCTCGGCAACCCGGTCAAATTGTAACATTCCATCATTCACCATACCCTAAATACAGCTCTTCAATTTTGCACATCCCTCGGGATGACTCAAACATTCAGCACACGATTCATTACAGCCCGGGAATATCCCTCCCTTTAATAACCTTTCCTTCACAAATCCCAACGACGTCTTCAAATCATTGACATCAGTTATCAGATCTAAACCCTCGTCTTCAATGATTTCAATGACTCCGGCTGCCCCATGGTTGGGCATGGGGTTCTGCACGACGTTGGGAGCATCGTGAGAAAAGTTTATTGCCTTACTATCCACCAAATCCTGAACTTTGTGTTTAAAGGCCTTGCAGTTATCAATGTTGTGCCCAGGTGCCCCGGAATGAAACTCACAACAAGCATTCGCATCATAACCGAGTGGTGGTGGTCCTGCCAGAGGAACTAAAGTTGTCTTTTGGATTAGCTGCAACTGTAACAAGTGTTGAAGCAGTTGGGAATAAGGCATCGGAGGTGCGTCAAATTGTCTATTTGCAGTCCGACCCCGATCTTGAAATCTTCTATAACCCTGATGATTTTGCTGTTGTGGTTATTGTTGTTGTTGAGGAACGGATGGAATTGTGATACTAGCAACCTGCTGCTGCTGACGATAAGATGGACACTGATTTTTACCTCTACCATGAAAGCTAGACACTGCATTAGTCTCACCTTCACGCTTCTTATTACCAAACACCTTTTTACCTCCTCCTCCAGCTGAGGACACCTCACCAGGTTGGATCTTTCCCAACTTTATATTGTTTTCTACTCTCTCTCCAGTAATGATCAAGTCGGAAAAACTACCAGACATGCTACTGATAAGCTTCTCATAATAGACACCAAGCAAAGTAGTTACGAACATATGAATCAGCTCACGCTCCACCATCGGAGGTTGCACTCTTGCTGCAAGTTTGTGCCACCTCTAGGCGTATTCTTTAAAGCATTCACCAGTCTTTTGAGACAAATTCTGGAGTTGGACCCTGTTAGGAGCAAGGTCACTATTATACTGATAGTGCTTCATGAAGGCTTCAACTAAGTCTCTTCAACTGTCGATATTAACAGGCTTCAGTCCCATATAGCACTCAAGTGAGGGTCCAGATAAGTTGTCTTGAAAGAAATGCATGAGCAATTTTTTGTCATCCGAGTAAGCAGACATCTTGCGATAATAAGAACGCAAATGGTCCCTTAGGCAAGTAGTTCCCTTATACTTGTCAAAGTCAGGGACTTTGAACTTCAACGGAACTTTCAGATCCGGGATCAGCCCCAAATTGGCCATGTCTAGTCCCATGGAGTTCTGATTTTCAAAAGATCTCATATTTTCTTCAATCATCCTAAACCTTTTATCAGCCTCAGACGGTAGTCCAGCACCAATATCTCGCATAGAAAATGTGTCTTCCTGCTGGTCCTCATCCCATTGAGGAACATTGTTACCATGCATAACACACACCACTTCAGGGATTCCACCTACGTTGCCTCCGCCCAGATGGATAACCGTTGTAGGAATAGCGTGAGCATGTGGTGTACCATCACCACAAGGAGGATTAGCAGCAGTTCCTCTGTGAAGCACACCATTATTGTCAACTCTGGCAATCAATGGCTGGACCATGGTCCTCAGTTGCTCCTGGAAATTTGCCACGCCCTGCATCAGCTCCATAAACTGAGCCATCCTGTCCCTCATCTCCTGCATCTCAGCTTACACTTGTTCCATAACTATGCGCTGATTCCCTCTTGTGGTGTAATGGTGAACCGTCTGATTGTTTATCCTGAAACAAACTAACAAACCAACAGGGGTAAGAAAAGTGGTTCTGCTGCACCTGCGATGCAAAAAATCCTATGCAAAATGTAGACATGTATATATGCATTAGGGACATTTCCCCTCGATTCTAGTTCCTGCGCAAACAACGAGACAGAGGAAAACCCATAGCCAAGCATAGAGCCAAACACCTCATACATACAAGAAAAGGTCCAACAGGCCATGTACAAGCATACAACTGCGTACAAAGAATCAATAGAAGGACCTCAGCAAACAGGTCTGGTGATGGTCAATACAAACATAAGCAACAAGCTACAAAGGAAATGAAAGACATCAAGTACAACAACGAGCACGAAACTCCTCCAACAGCTCCTATGTCTCAAGATGGTCTGGTCTGACGAGTAACCCCTAAATGAGGGACTCTCGCTGTCTAATAGTGGTCTGTTACCCCTCAGCATAGTCTTCCCAGGCTCCCTCACCAAAGACTTCCTCTAGCTTGCAGCTCTTCAAATCAGCCCTTAGCTTGTAATGCTCCAAGGTTGCCAAAGCTTCTTCAATTTTGTAATATGTTGTTTCAACCCATCCTCACGTGCTTTGTTGTTGGAAAGAGTAACATTCCACTGATCATTGAACTTGAAAATCTCCAGATAAGCCCTATCCAAGTCCTTCTTCTTAGAAGCGAGAACATCACCGACAACTTTCAGATCTAAACCCAAACGTTCACTGGAACGAGTCTCCTTAGTTAAATCTGCACCCAACTTGTTCACAAGCTCAGTCTGCCTCTTGAAAGCATGCACAGCTTTAATCTTCTTACTCCAGAGCTGAATGATCTCTTTTTCTAACTCTTCATTAGCTTTCCGAAGCTCCTCTTTCTCAAACCACAACTGGTTGTACTTCTGGATATCCACAGTGGTAGGTTCCTCAATCATGAGAGGATACAATGTCTCTAGAGATGGGAAAGGCATCAGTAACCTATTTATCGCAACTGCGAAAAACAACCGACGGAAAAATAGAAGAGTCACCACCTTTCGTTATTTATCCCAAAGAGAGAGAAAGGAAACGATCGAAAAAACCTGACAAAAAAGGGAAAGACAAGGTCATCGCAACCAAGTCTGGATTCGGGAGTCGGTTACGCAAAGGGGAAGGTATTAGCACCCCTCACGTCTGTCGTACTCGACGAGATCCATGCATTGTTGTCTATCTAAAAAGGTGTGTTGAAACTACCTAGCTAAAGGCTCAAGGACAAAAGAAAAAAAAAGGACTTGGCAGAGCATCGCTGCTCTGGGCCTACGTATTCCCGTTTGGTACGAGAAATCAGAGTCAACGTAGTTCTCCTAACTACGGGTGAAAGAGGAAAAGGTTGCTCGCCAAGACATCGCGTCTTGTGCCTATGTATTCTCATCTGGTATGAGAAATTAGAGCAAACGTAGTTCGGGATAAAAGACCACAGGTTGGTTCAAAAGTTTTTTAGGCCCGAGTAGGGTTAACAAGTAGTTCTAGCAGTTGGTGTATGCAGCTCGACCATTGGAGACTTAAGTGTTACCATTTGCGGTAAAACTAAAAGTTAACGACACTCTTTTTATCTGAAAAGATTTTCCTGATTAAGATCCCGAAGGATGAAAAAGGTTTGAAGTGTTTTTGTGTTTTTTAGAGAAGAAGTGTTTTGAATTTGAGTGTTTATAATATATGTTGTACTAAAGTCTAAAACCTAGGATCGAATGCGTCGCATATCGTCCTAAGGACATATACTAAACACTCTAGGCAATTGAGAGGTGGCCCCTCAATCACCATTTCCCAAGTATAAGGCCCATGGCACAACATTCATTATCCTTATTAAGTATGTTAAGATTGTATGAAGATGAGAAGAGAAGGAAAGACACTAATGGGAGACTAATCAATCCTAAAAGTTATCATGCAAAGTGGACTTAAAGTTGGGATACACAAGGGAACTACCTAATGTTATCATGTATGGTTAAGCACCTAATATCTATCATAACCTCAAGAGGTTAGAGAACCTATGGGGAACATGGAAAAGAAAGCAAAAGAAGAAGAAGAAGAAGAAGAAGAAGAAGAAGAAGAAGAAGAAGAAGAAGAAGAAGAAGAAGAAGAAGAAGAAGAAGAAGAAGAAGAAGAAGAAGAAAGACATGCAAATGAAGATGCAAACATAAGATGCACAAATAGAATGAAAGTGGGAGGAAAATAGTGTGGGGCAGTAGCCTCCGCAAGCTCATCTCAACCAAGCATGCATATGGGAAATGCAAAGAAGAAGGGATGAGAATAAATGCACAAAAAGAAACCACACAAAAAGAGATATCACACAAATAATGCAAACATAAGACATATGGAAACCCTAGATGGAAGCAACAAAAGGAATGCACAAACCCATAAGCAATGAACATAATTTGGACCTAAAAATGAACATACAACAAGCTCAACATGTCTAATATATGAAACAAGAGGAGTTGAGAGCTTATTGGATCCACAAAGGTCATTTCCAACTCAAACTAGGTCATACACTTATATGAGCCACCTTAGGAAATGACTTGACTTGCAAGTCATCTCAAAATTAGGAAAAAGGCTCAAAAATTACCAAATAAAATGCAATAGATGCACAAAAAAGTTGGCAACCAGAGGCCAAAAGCTCAAACCAAATATCCCCTCAAAGCACCATCAAAAGAAAATAATATTCAAGATATACCACTTTGAAATGGGAGAATCGAGGGTCAAAAGAAAGGCACCAAACGTCAACCCTAAAGTCAACAACACAGGGGCAAAATGGTCCTCAAAAATTGGTCAACTCATCATTGAGATGAGGATCAATTTTCAATCATTAGATCCAAAAGAAAGGAGAGAAACAAATCAAGAAGCAAGCAATGTCACAATTTAACTCATTCAAAACAACTCCAATGTTTAATTCCAATTTTAATTGAAAATAAAACCAAAAAATAAAATAAAAATATCCTAAAAATAAAGGACATCTCAAAGTTTCTAAAAAATATTTTTGTGGAATTTTTGGAACATTGGAACTATTTTAAATGAATTAAATTCAAACAGATAACAAAACAAAAATGAAAAGAAAAAAGAAAATAAAATAAAGAAATGGACGGTGCAGATAGTAAAGAAAACACGTTCAAAATGGCAATGGGCTCAGCAGGGGGGCGTGATTAGCAATGGGAGCCCAGGTCCATAAGCGAATAAGACAAAAATAAAAATAAATCTGGTGATCATGTGAGGAATGGTCAACGAAGGACCAAGGTGGAACGCAGCCAGAATCGCTTGATCAGAAAGTAATTCAAACAAGAGGCCCATAGAATGCCACGTCAATTAATGAATATTCAAACATGATTTTGTATGATGAGTCAATGTGTGTGCAGTGTGGATCTTAATCAAGACCGTGTGTGTGAAAAGTAAGCAAATCGCGTGGATCAGAATGCAACACATCATCATCTTCCTCAACTAAAAATGGGAGGGAAACCAGACGGCCAGAAACCGCCTCCGGTCGTCTTCTCCAAATCTCCGGCCACCGCAACAGTAACACACACACACGCAGGTAGCTACACAGAACCAAATCAAAAAAAATTTATGTCCAAATTCATCTACTCATCGCGAGGAACACAAATCCATGGTCCATTTTCATTAATTATGCACACATAATCCAAATCGAATCAAAACAGTTTGATGCATCAAATTTAAAAGTTCACAAACATCAACCAAATGCATCCATAAATCATCTACACATTACATAGATCATGAATCAAGCAACATTTAAGCATGAAAGCTCAGGAATAGATCAAATCGTGCCAAAACAGTTTGGATCTCCAACCAACAATCATCACAAATGCCAGTTTATTTTAGTTATTAATGATCTACATGCTTCCTAGGTCTCAAATATGAAAAAATGGCAAGAAATCATGGCATAAACAGTGAGATAAGTTGAATTGAAGATACCTAGTGGAGAACTTCCACTGAGCCTTCAAATGCTGTTGAAGCTTACAGAAAATCAACCAGAAATATTCCACAATCCTCAATAAAGCTTTTGCAATCCTCAATTTTGCTTGAAATGGAGTAAATCTCAGAATTCGTATTTCAAATTTCTCTTTCTTTTTGAAGTTGCTCTCTCTGCAAATTCTTCACCAAAATGAGTTTTGAGGGTTTGTTCATGATAGAAAACTTTTATATGATGGATTGTGATAGAAAGAAAGCCCAGTGGCAGCCTACACAGCCCAATTGCAAATCCATGAAATTTGAGTTTTTTGCTTTGGCCATGTGCACGAATTTGCCTCCAAAACAGCTCCAAATTGAGTTCTTCAGGTTACTTGATGTGTAATGAACATGAATGGCCAGGATTAATCCCTTGTTTGATCTTAATGGTGAACATTGCAAGTGTAACTTAAGCTTTAAGTAATCTTGGAAATGGCACATCAAAACTCACCAAATTCAAATTCTAAAATTGCCATTGTGTTTGAAATATGTTTTACACTCAAAATATGTACTCACTTGCACAAAAATGATCCAAAATGAAATAATTGCATTTTATGGCCTTTAAAGCTTTTTCCATGAAATTTTCTCCACCAATTCTTCATTCCAAGCCTAATCCATGACTTCTTAATGTGTGGTTGAACAATCGAATTCATTTGGAGCACATTTGATATTGGAAAAAACTCCATTTGAAGTGTGAAAGTTGGTGAAATGGACCTATAATTTTATGACCTATAATCTCACTTTCACAAAATACCCCTGACTTGCAAGCCTCCTAACTTGAGTTCTACAACTCAGATGAAAGACTTCTAGTACTCTTTGGAAAGCTAAGATCAGGAGGAACAACTTTCAGGTTTATCAAAAGTTGAGGAGAAACATCATTCTAGGTCAAAAATGGCTTGGAAGTTGGTTGACTATTGTTGACCAAAATCACATTCATCTGAGGACCTGTAACTTGTCAACAACATAACATCCCATGACCATAGAGACTTGGAATTGAGTTTTAATCTCCTTCAATTTCACAGTTAACTGAGGATTAACCAGATGAAAACCCTAGATGCAACATTCTTGACTGTGGCTTCTTTCACATCATACAACAACTTGAATAAGCTCCAACATGGCTCTCAAAGCACTCAATGAGCTTTCTCAATATCCCATATCCATAATTATGCATTCACAAACTTTTGATGGTCTTTAACTAGCCCCCAAGTTAGGAGCTGGCCCACATACATCCATCCATCCTTTCACAAGACTATTGACCACTTCTAGATGACTTAATGACCATTCAAACTTGAGTAACACCCCTTGCTTAGGCTCAACACTCTAAGTAGACTCCTCTTGCTATGCACAACCTCTTGATCCCCTGTTCAATGAAAAATGTTATGTAATGCAAATGCTAGAAATAAAATGAAATGAAATATAAACCAAGTTAGAAAAGGTTGGGCAAATTTTGGGGTGCAACAGCTGCCCCTATTCAAACGACTTGGACCTGAATGAGTGAGAAGCGAACGACTTTCACGCAATCAAGGTAAAAGACGGTTGAATACCAAAGAATCCGGAAATGCAAAGAAGAAAGGATGAGAAAAAGTGCATAAAAAGAAACCACACAGAAAAAGATATCACACAAACAATGCAAGCATAAGACATATGGAAACCCTAAATGGAAGCAACAAAAAGAAAGCACAAACCAACAAGCAATGAACATAATTTTGACCTAAAAATGAAGATACGGCAAGCTCAACATGTCTAATATGTGAAACAAGAAGAGTTGAGAGCTCAATGGATCCACAAAGGTCATTTCCAATTCAAACTAGGTCATGCACGTGTATGAGCCACCTTATGAAATGACCTAACTTGCAAGTCATCTCAAAATTATGAAAAATGCTCAAAAATTGACAAATAAAATGCACAAGGAATCTAAACATGTTGGCAATTAGAGGCCAAAAGCACAAGGCTATATTCCATTAAAGCACCATCAAAAGAAAATAATATTCAAGATGTACCACTTTGAAATGAGAGAAACAAAGGTCAAAAGAAAAGCCACAAAAGTCAACCCTAAGGTCAACCAACCAGGGGAAAAATGGTCCTCAAAAATTGTTCAAGTCATCATGGGTATGAGGATCAATTTTCATTCATTGGACCCAAAGGAAATGAGAGAAACAATCAAAAAATCAAACAATGTCAAGATTGAACTCATTCAAAACAACTCCAATGTTTAATTCCAATTTTAATTGCAAATAAAACCAAAAAATAAAATAAAAATATCATAAAAATAAAGAACATCTCAAAGTTTCTAAAAAATATTTTTGTGCAATTTTAGGAACAATGGAGCTATTTTAAATGATTTAAATCCAAAACAGAAATAAAACAATATAAAAAAAGAAATAAAAAGAGAATAACAAGATCAGGGGTGCATACAGCAAGCAAATCACATTCAAAACACGTATGGGCCTAGGAGGGAGGTGCAAATAGCAGGCACGGTCCAAACCCACAACAAAAATAAAACAAATCTGGCAAGAAAGTGCAGCATAGCATACGCTGGAAATCAATACAAAGCGCATGATCAGTGTCTTTACTGCGAAAATCGGCGCCGGCTGACAGAAGAGTCGCCACTGTGCGTTATTTATCCCAACGGAGGGAAAGGAAACGCTCGAAGTAAACCTCGCAAAAAACGGGAAAAGGTATGGTCATCGCAACCAAAACCTGGGTTCGGGAGTTGGTTACGCAAGGGGAAGGTATTAGCACCCCTCACGTCCGTCATACTCGACGGGATCCACGCTTGCTTGGGTTGTCTAAAGGATGCAAAAACAATCTATCTACGGCTGCTAAATCTAAACGGAAGGGAAGTGACTCGATAGAGCGTCGCACTCTATGCCTACGTATTCTCAAGAGAGAAAGTCAGAGTCAACGTAGTTCGGGACTACGGGGAAATTGGCTTGCCAAGACCTCGCGTCTTGTGCCTACGTACTTCCATACTGCATGGAAGATCAGAGCTTACGTAGTTCAGGCTAACTACGGCTAGGCTGGGTGTTCTCACACAGCAGTGAGAAATTAATTTGGTTTTAAAGGTACGGGAACCTATGGGAAACACTACGGTCTGGTCTCAAATGCACTCGGGCAAGAGAAAAGGGTTACAATTAGTCGTCAGCGGGAAAGTCTCGATCGCACAGCCGCGAGAGAACAAAAGGTCAGTTGTTAGTATGCTCGCTAGGATATCGCATCCTATGCCTACATATTCTCGTCTGGTACGAGAAATCAGAGCAGCTGTAGTTCGGCTACTTTCGGGACCACAGCTCAAATCTCGTTTTATTAACATTCTGAAAAATGGTTACAATGATTGAATACTGAAAATAAACCCCTAGGAAATACTATCTTATCCTAACCTGAAAAAAATCAAATGGAAAATAGTCCCCTAACAAGTGGACTTCTAAACTATCCATAAAATAAAACTCCATGAAGAAAATATACTCTAAAAAATATTACATCTATACTAATACTTTTTCTCTATTTTTTCTCTATTCTTTTTCACCCATTTTCTTCTTTTTTTTCATTTCTTTCCTTTTCTATTTTTCAAATATTTCTTTTCTCTTTTCTCCAAATATTCTTCTATTTTTTCAAAATACTTTTCTTTTCATATTTCTTTTTCTCATTTCCTTTTTTTTCAATATTATTTTTTCAAGTATTTTTCTCCTCTTTTTTAATATGTTCTTCTCTCTATTTTTTTTTATTTCTGTTCATATTTCCTTTTTTCAAATAGAAAAAAAACTAAACAAATGAACATAAAGACAAAAAAAATACAAAAGAGGGGAGGGGGTACAGCAGATTACAAGGGGTGTATCCAGCAGAAAAAATAAAACAAAAAAAAAGAAAGGCCCAGCCCAATGGAGAGTGCGTAATACTGAAACAGAGGGGTGTGCCAGCCATTGCATTGGGCTCAGCCCAATGTCTTTCAGCAAAAAAAACGAAGGGATAGGAAAAAAACGCTGGGCCTCGTGGCCCCAAGCCCAAACCCGGTCCAGTCTCCCCATTCTCTCCCTTCCACTCTCATTCTGAAACCCTAATGCTTCTCCTTCTTTCTCCCTCTCTCACGGTGCCGTCACCACCATCCTACTGTCCAGACTTCATTCTCTTCCGTCTTCCACACAAACTTTCTACCACAAACCTTCTTACAATATTTTCCTACCATCCGTTTCTTCCTCAACCTTTCACCGATTTCGTGTTTCCCTCAGAAAGTCTTTACACCACGTTCAACCACAACCTCGTTTCAAATCACAAAACAAAAGGAATGTACCAAAAAATCACAAGCTAGATCGTAATTCTTGATGAAGGAATGTTCATATAAGACTATTTAACGAACGATGTGGAAGGTGCTTGATGGAAAACTGGTGAATAGGATCTTAAATGAATCTTGCAAGCGATTGTTCGTAGACGAAGATGAATCTTGGCGTTGGATCGAGGATCTTGAAAGGATCTCTATCGATCTTGCGAAAATGGTTGAAGATCTAAGGATCTGTGCATTTCTGGCGAATCTCAGGAAGGTCTTGATGAAGAAGCATGCGTTGGAGGTTGTTGATGATGTTTTGAGATTTTCTGGACGCTTCTTGAAGGTTGGTGAAGCGATGAAGTTGGATGTGTTCAAGAACCTACTAAAGAATCTGGGAATTATGAAGAACGCGGTTGAACTCGATGAATGCTAGTGAGTTTCTGGAAAACGGCTGAAGAACACAAGGGAGGTTCTTGAAGTTTCTTCTTGAAACGACGTGAAGCCCTTGGATCTTGATAAACTCAAGAACGATCGAAGATCTAACGAATTCAGATGAGCGAATCTGGAGAGTTGAAGATTGGTGGAAATTGATGATTTCTGGAAATGGTATACGAACACGACGAAGCTCTTGGTGGACGATCTTGGATGAAGGGCGATCGGAGAAGATGATGATGATTGGTGAAAGTTGTTGAGAAGGAAAGTTGGAGGAGGATGAAGATTGGAGCGTTTTCTGGGGATTTTGGCATTTCCGGCGAGCTAGACGGTGGTCGGAATCGGTTGTAGGGTAGTTAGGGCTGCCGGCGAGATTCTGGTGCGGTGGTTGCATGGCCGCCGGCCATGCAACCGGTGGAGCTCCGGTGAGGATCTGTGGCAGACGCGTGGCGTGGTTAGTGGAGGGAGTGGTTGCATGCGTGCCACGTGGGAGTGGCGTGGCAGAAAGAGGGAGAAGTGGGGTACGCGTGTCCTGCATGCAACGAATGTGGTGGGTCCTCCTCCTGATAACACGTGTAATGAACCATTTATAGGACTTTGACTAATTCTGGACTTCTGGCGTGGGCTTTACGTGAATTTGGATATTGGCCCACAAGAGACTAATGAACATGATTAATGGAATGAATGAATTAACGAAGACTGATCAAAATGAGTTAACGACTAATGAATTAAAGGATCAAAACTGATTAGTGGATTAAAGGGGTTAACACAAATGATTAATGATGAACTAATGCCAAGGATTAATATGAATGATATGGATTAACGTGAAATGCTGAGTTGATTAAAATGATTAATGAAACTAAAACAATTAACTCCAATTAACTAAGACCTAATTAATTTAATTAAACCTGAAAACTATATCTAGAACTAATTAAATCTAGAAAATCCTATAAGCAAAATGAAATCAATTAAATTCTAGATTAAAACCTAATATTCTAATATCTATTAAAATTAAGAAAATCTAGTAAATTCTATACTATCTAAAAGAAAATTTATTATATTCTATAAAACCAAAATAAAAATCTATAATGTTTTTATATTTAAAGAAAATATTTATTCTAAAAAACTATTTATTCTATACCCTATTAAAGAGATCCTATTAAAATCTATTTAAAAGTGCAAAAGACCAATAAAACCCTAATAAAGCCCCACAATGCAATTATTCAGCTAAAAATGAGATCGAGACCGCAGCGGAACCAGCGATAAAACTCGGACACCGGAATGTCCTCAAAAACCACAGCGCGAGCTGAAAACACCCGGGAATAGCACGACTTCCCAAAAATATGATTCTACCTATCTAAACTGATTAAAAAACACCTGAGACGCGAGACGAGGGTTGTGATCCCGATAAAATCAATACAACTGAAACAATGCACTGTATGCGATATGCGGATGCGAATGTTGTCATGTATCGAAACATCGAACCAGATACGGGACCCGGTTGGTCAAATTTTAGGGTGCAACAGCTGCCCCTATTCAAGCGGCTTGGACCTGAATGGTTGAAGAGCGCTCGGCCTTCAAACATTCAAAGGTAGATGACGGTTGAATACAAATGAAACCCTGAAATTTGCCAACCGCGGGAATATACTGCAAAACTGCTTGAGGAATAGCCTCCAATGAACTGAAGTTCGGTTGTCACGGCAACAACTGGTCAATTTTCTGATAAAAATTTCTTCTCCTTTTCAACATCAATCACCTGTGCGATGCCACAAGTGTTGGAATAATGCTTCGAAAAGCAAACAACTTGATTCCCATCTCTCTTATGGGATCAAATCCTGTCGTCTCACGGTTCACAGCGAAATTGAGGACAATTCTCCTGGGGAACTTCTGAATCGACTGCTCGGCACCCATTCTGTCAACAGGAGGCGGCTTCAGAAACCTGATACATGTCAATCTTTTTCAGTGCCGACGTAACAACCAAATGTGAAGAATCACTCCGCTGGGGGAGAAGAGAAGCTTAACCACACAACTCTGCAGGGGAACAAATTCGAAATCCAATAGGTAACCAACCTGGTCCATGTTTCGAAATGCATATGTCTGAAATGATGCAATGCCCTATATGACATGTAAATGTTATGCGTTCTGTTTGAAAATGCGAGGCCCAGACTGCATGGAAATGCTATATGTTTGTATAAATGCTATGACGATATATGCAAATGTAAATGTAGGCTCGAGCTGCCAGAGAACACCAGGTCTGCAAACCTCTTGGCAAAATAAATGCTGAAGGTAGACGTCAACTCCACTGAAGGTAACCTGATATCACAGAATCATCTCAGCAAAATAAATGCTGGAAAAGGGAGATCAAATCCGTCGGGGATAACCGTCCTGCTGGAGAAATGGAAAAGCAACCCTGCTTGGGGAGAAAGAAAAACAACCCTGCTCGGGGATGCTCTCTTCAAACCATTGGCAACTGATTGTGCTCTGCGGGGATTGATCAAAACAGGGGTCGACTGCGCGCAGCACGCTGCTGGAAATGCCCCTACTATCAAGGATATCAATCTTAATCTGCTGGGGCTACTCCTGATCCTACTCTGATACGGGGTAAAATACAATCTCGACTCTTCCGGGGATAATACACAATTTTCAATTGCTGAAGAGGAGCAATTCTGATTTAACAACATCCATACGGTATTCAAACATTAATCGGGGAACTGGTATCCGTCGAGCTTCGTATCGGGGAACATGACAACATGCGAGTCATTGGGAATTACTGCGTCAAATACCTTTGGTTTTCTGTTTAGGATAAACATGGAATATGTACAAAGTGGAGGATATGGAAAATACTAGACGAGAACTAGCATTCAAGGATAGACTACCAGGCGAGAACTGATAGGAAAATAGGTTATCGGACGAGAATTGATTTAGCAACGACATGTACCAGGCGAGAACTGATACAACACTTGAAGAAACGGCGACCAGACGAGAACTGGTTACAATAAACTACACCAGACGGGAACTGATGCTTACAATAAACTACACCAGACGGGAACTGATGCTTACGAAAGGGTGGGCCAGACGAGAACTGATTACCGGTTTGCCAGGCGAGAACTGGGCTTTGGAAACGACTGGTTACTGACACGTAACAGGTTTAAACTGTAGGATAATGATCCAACGACAGCAAGGCCTTTTTCGGAATGCTAAGGTTTTTTTTTATAAGGGTAATGACATGATTCCCTGATACTCAACTCCGGCTGGGGATAAACAGACTGGTTTGAATAACTTGCCCCATTGCAATTCAACTTGCCCCAATCTAACTCTTGGGAGTCCTTGCTCTGAACAACTTGCTACGAGACGACCTCGAGATTACTTGCCTCGGTATCTGTACGACAACAGAATTCAATCTCCATCAACCCAGTTGGTTTCAACACTCTCTGCGGTGACTTGCCCCTGAATGAGCGTTCTAGCGACTTAACCCGATCTGATTATCCACCTGAAGTACCTGCTTTCAAATCTCCACGCTCTGTATAACTGCCCCTGGTTGGCTCTCGAGAAGACTCACTTCTGATCCTACTGCTTCTCAAGCAAATTGCCCCTGATCAACTGAAGCTTCGGGACTTGTCCTCAGACTGATTGATTCTGAACTTACTGGAAGATAATGCCCCTGATTCACGGGTTTCCACAACATAAACCATTCTGGTTCAGACTACTGTATTATTCAGTCCTGTTCGATTATTCCTGTTGTAATTTCCTTCATGTCAACTACTAACCTGCAAGTAAAATTGTCTATTCACGAATGGTAATCTTAATGCAGTGGTTATGCATATTTTGAAAAATTTTGTGCTGTCACTCATTTACATGTCATGATTGAGTGTCGAATGAACCAAAGTTCAAACGTAGTGCTGATGTGGTCAGTGAAAAACACAACAAGGATGCGACTAGCAAGTCAAGAAGGAGTCAGGTTACTCAACCTTATCATAATGTGCTTTCAGGATAAACCCTACCTCAATTAGGTCTTTTAAGGGTTGTATCGTGGTCGGGTTCACGGTTCGTGAAACAAAGGATATTTGGCTCAAATTTTGATTTGTACCCACCCCTTCTACGTGATGATCTCCGATCCTAAGGTTCAGTTAACTTAGCCCGAGCGCTCGCCTCTTCGAGAGGTATGTTGAATGGTAAGAACCATAACTAAGGAATCCACAAGGCTTTTCCGGAGTGATAGTTACTCCTTTTTGTTTTCGGTGTCTGTGTACACGACTTTGTGACTTGCTGGGGAAAAAAAATTTCTATCCCTTCTTTTTCGTTCTTTTGATTCCCTAATTTTTGCCTGGACTGACTCCTTTCGAGTTCTTTTCGTTTTTTCTTTTTGAAGTCCAGCGGGATGCCCTGATTTTTGCCTAAGTATTAGCTTTCCAACTTTTTTTCTTTTTACTTAGCGGGCTTTCTTCCTTCTTTCTTTTGGAACAAAGTCGTGTGACACTGGTTGTCTTGATTGCTCCGAAAGGATTGTAACTGTCTCACTCCTGATTGATGAGGTTTAACTACTGTGGTGTAAACTGATCGATCCTCGAAAGACAACACTCCTCTGTAAGACTGGAATGCTCGGTCAAGCTAACTGACAACTACCCTGCCCCGGGTTAAGATGTGAGAGTTTAAAAGTCCGAAAAAACTTCTACTTCCTGGCTCGAAGTGGTTAACAAGGGACTAACTCCTTATATCTCCAGTGTTTAGGGGATTTGAAACAATGCCTTGTACGTCATCGGTGAGGTCTTATCTGAAATCATGCGATCATCGGTTATGAGTTTAGTTTCGTCATCCTCCCTCCAATCTTTGCTAGTCACAGTGATAAAGTGGAGTGAATAAAATGCAAGTGTCAGTGCAATGCAGTAAATGAGCGACAGCGACATGATTAATTCAGAAAAATGCATAGTCCCTTTATTATTACCATTCGAAACATACAATGCTTAAAAGCATGTAGTAACTACCAGAAAAGAAACTACAAATGCAAATGATATAAAAGTCTGAGGACTGCCAATGCTGAGGCGCTCGCCTGTCTGAACCATTGGCTTTTTTGCTGGGGAATACTTTCCGAGTCTACGAGCTTAGACAGCTGAGCGGTTGGTATGAACAAACAGAAATCCTTCTCGAAAGGAAATGCGATCCTGGTCAATCAACTGCTGTATTTTCGCCTGAAACGCTTTACAATCTTCCGTCGAATGCCCCGGAGAGCCACCATGGTAACCACACTGAACGTGGGGATTGTACCCAGGAGGGTAAGGTTTTGGAACTGGCTTAAGAGCTTTAGGTTCCACCAAAGAACTCTGGATCAACTACGGCAAAAGCTGACTGTACGGCACAAGAACCGGATGAGAAGGACCATTCCTTCGTTCCAAGTTGTTGCGAGGTCGATTCTGATTCTGACGCTGATTCTGATAACCTCGACCACGAGTTCGCTGATTTGCAATGGAAGCGACATAACATTCCTGATAGGGTGCCCCAGGCACGGCTGTCTGTTCAGTATAACAAGCCACAGGAGGTACTGATCTCTGATAAGATGAAGAACCAACAACATTCACTGATTCGCTTCAAGGATATTCAACCTTTGGCATGACTGCATTGATCTCAACTCCTTCTTCATTCTGATAGTCACAAGGATATTCAGTTTCACCAGCTTGATCATTTGAAGTAATCTGAATTTTCCCAATTCTTATGGCATACTCAAGGCGTTCTCCTAATGTTACCACGTCAGAGAAACTTAACAGGAGTCCCAGCAATCTTTCGAAGTATGGATCTTGTAGGGAATTTACAAACATGCTTGTCAGCTCTTGGTCTAACAGCGATGGGTGCACTCTAGCAGCAAATTCTCTCCATCTCTGAGCATACTTCCTGATAGGTTCATTGTTCTCTTGAGACAATTCTTGCAACTGCATGCGATGGGGAGCTGTGTCTAGATTATAATCGTACTGCTTCAGAAAAGCTCTGGCTAAATCCATCCATGATTGAATCTGATTTCTCTCTAACTGCATATACCACCTCAAAGATGCCCCAGTCAGACTATCTTGAAAGCAATGGATCATCAACTTGTCATCTCGCACAAACGAAGTCATTCTTCGACAGAACATCATCAAATGTTGCTTCGGACAGCTATCTCCTGTGTACTTCTCAAATTTCGGCACTTTGAACTTATAAGGCAACACCAGGTCAGGAACCAAACACATGTCTGCAGCATTCAGGTTGACAGCATCTTTGACTTTCAAAGCTTCAACTTTCTCTTCCAATGCTCGGAGCTTTCTATCCGTCTCAAGAGCTCTTGGATCTACGGTCCTGGCTATTGGAATATCTCTTCGGTAATTCACCACAGGGAAAACAACACCTTGATTGCTAACAGGAGGAGGACGTTCATTTCGGGCAACAAACTGCTCATGTCGATCTCGGTTCTCAACAGAAGGCTGTACAACTTGGTCTGCAGTAACGTTGTTCGCTTGCGGGAAGTCTTCCATAGAATCATACAGAGGGTTGGACGTCATAGTGAACCCCGTCAAGGTGTTAGGAGACTGGAAATTGCCTTCAGACATAGCTACCAACAGTCTTCAGCTGACTTCAATGCTCGACTCTGCTCAAATCTACTCAACCCCTAGGTCGTCTTCTGACAATCAACAGCTGCTCAGTCCAAACTCCGGGTAATCACCTTTAGGAAACAAAGGCTGGATCAGAACTCTGGCTAACTGGAGGATGATATGCAATATGATGCAACACTGATATGCACATGATATGCAAGATGCAGCAAACAACGGGACCACAGCCCCCACACAATCTGAATACTGATGCGCTGCCGACGGAGTACGTGCGCTCTGAAGAGAGGACCAAAATAACGGGTAGGTTGGAGGTCAAGTTTCCTGCAAGAAAAAAACCCCCCACTCACAGGTATGGACCTATATCTGTCAAAGTACGGCATCCTATGCGGTCGTTAGCGTCACAGACTTTCAAAACTGATGATACGATTCCCAGAAGGAGTGGCATCATCAAGTCTTGAAGAGGCCTCACTTAGCTAACTTCCAAATGATCGGTTCCCAGAGTCGACAATCCAACTAACCAGCAACCCGAGCCACCGAAAGGGTGGGACAAGAGGCCAACCAGAAGAACCTCGTCTGAGTGTAGATTTCGCAGGACACTAGGACATGCAAAGCATGTGCGCGCCCACTAATTTCTACTCTAAGTCTAAGGTGCACTCAAGCCCAGGTCCGGCTTCTCACTCAATCATAGAACACCCGTCACACCCCAACAGCATAACAACAACAGATAATATCAATAAATAAACCCCAATAGACAAGCTAACAAGCGCTAGGATTGACTCTCTCTAGGGGACGTTGGATCCCACATGCATAAGGAACCATCGCAGTCCTTAGCAGCCAGGGGACGTTGGATCCCCAGCAGACTCGTATAGGGAACCATCGCACTCCCCATCAGAGTCGCCAGCTGTCGCTACTGCGAAAATCGGCGCCGACTGACAGAAGAGTCGCCACTATGCGTTATTTATCCCAACGGAGGGAAAGGAAACGCTCGAAGTAAACCTCGCAAAAAACAGGAAAAGGTATGGTCATCGCAACCAAAACCTGGGTTCGGGAGTCGGTTACGCAAGGGGAAGGTATTAGCACCCCTCACGTCCGTCGTACTCGACGGGATCCACGCTTGCTTGGGTTGTCTAAAGGATGCAAAAACAATCTATCTACGGCTGCTAAATCTAAACGGAAGGGAAGTGACTCGATAGAGCGTCGCACTCTATGCCTACGTATTCTCAAGAGAGAAAGTCAGAGTCAACGTAGTTCGGGACTACGGGGAAATTGGCTCGCCAAGACCTCGCGTCTTATGCTTACGTACTTCCATACTGCATGGAAGATCAGAGCTTACGTAGTTCAGTCTAACTACGGCTAGGCTGGGTGTTCTCACACAGCAGTGAGAAATTAATCTGGTTTTAAAGGTACGGGAACCTATGGGAAACACTACGGTCTGGTCTCAAATGCACTCGGGCAAGAGAAAAGGGTTACAATTAGTCGTCAGCGGGAAAGTCTCGATCGCACAGCCGCGAGAGAACAAAAGGTCAGTTGTTAGTGTGCTCGCTAGGATATCGCATCCTATGCCTACATATTCTCGTCTGGTACGAGAAATCAGAGCAGCTGTAGTTCGGCTACTTTCGGGACCACAACTCAAATCTCGTTTTATTAACATTCTGAAAAATGGTTACAATGATTGAATACTGAAAATAAACCCCTAGGAAATACTATCATATCCTATCCTGAAAAAAATCAAATGGAAAATAGTCCCCTAACAAGTGGACTTCTAAACTATCCCTAAAATAAAACTCCATGAAGAAAATATACTCTAAAAAATATTACATCTATACTAATATTTTTTCTCTATTTTTTCTCTATTCTTTTTCACCCATTTTCTTCTTTTTTTTCATTTCTTTCCTTTTCTATTTTTCAAATATTTCTTTTCTCTTTTCTCCAAATATTCTTCTATTTTTTCAAAATACTTTTCTTTTCATATTTCTTTTTCTCATTTCCTTTTTTTTCAATATTATTTTTTCAAGTATTTTTCTCCTCTTTTTTAATATGTTCTTCTCTCTATTTTTTTTATTTCTGTTCATATTTCCTTTTTTCAAATAGAAAAAAAACTAAACAAATGAACATAAAGACAAAAAAAATACAAAAGAGGGGAGGGGGTACAGCAGATTACAGGGGGTGTATCCAGCAGAAAAAATAAAACAAAAAAAAGAAAGGCCCAGCCCAATGGAGAGGGCGTAATACTGAAACAGGGGGGTGTGCCAGCCATTGCATTGGGCTCAGCCCAATGTCTTTCAGCAAAAAAAACAGAGGGATAGGAAAAAAACGCTGGGCCTCGTGGCCCCAAGCCCAAACCCGGTCCAGTCTCCCCATTCTCTCCCTTCCACTCTCATTCTGAAACCCTAATGCTTCTCCTTCTTTCTCCCTCTCTCACGGCGCCGTCACCACCATCCTACTGTCCAGACTTCATACTCTTCCGTCTTCCACACAAACTTTCTCCCACAAACCTTCTTACAATATTTTCCTACCATCCGTTTCTTCCTCAACCTTTCACCGATTTCGTGTTTCCCTCAGAAAGTCTTTACACCACGTTCAACCACAACCTCGTTTCAAATCACAAAACAAAAGGAATGTACCAAAAAATCACAAGCTAGATCGTAATTCTTGATGAAGGAATGTTCATAGAAGACTATTTAACGAACGATGTGGAAGGTGCTTGATGGAAAACTGGTGAATAGGATCTTAAATGAATCTTGCAAGCGATTGTTCGTAGACGAAGATGAATCTTGGCGTTGGATCGAGGATCTTGAAAGGATCTCTATCAATCTTGCGGAAATGGTTGAAGATCTAAGGATCTGTGCATTTCTGGCGAATCTCAGGAAGGTCTTGATGAAGAAGCATGCGTTGGAGGTTGTTGATGATGTTTTGAGATTTTCTGGACGCTTCTTGAAGGTTGGTGAAGCGATGAAGTTGGATGTGTTCAAGAACCTACTGAAGAATCTGGGAATTATGAAGAACGCGGTTGAACTCGATGAATGCTAGTGAGTTTCTAGAAAACGGCTGAAGAACACAAGGGAGGTTCTTGAAGTTTCTTCTTGAAACGACGTGAAGCCCTTGGATCTTGATAAACTCAAGAACGATCGAAGATATAACGAATTCAGATGAGCGAATCTGGAGAGTTGAAGATTGGTGGAAATTGATGATTTCTGGAAATGGTATACGAACACGACGAAGCTCTTGGTGGACGATCTTGGATGAAGGGCGATCGGAGAAGATGATGATGATTGGTGAAAGTTGTTGAGAAGGAAAGTTGGAGGAGGATGAAGATTGGAGCGTTTTCTGGGGATTTTGGCATTTCCGGCGAGCTAGACGGTGGTTGGAATCAGTTGTAGGGTAGTTAGGGCTGCCGGCGAGATTCTGGTGCGGTGGTTGCATGGCCGCCGGCCATGCAACCGGTGGAGCTCCGGTGAGGATCTGTGGCAGACGCGTGGCGTGGTTAGTGGAGGGAGTGGTTGCATGCGTGCCACGCGGGAGTGGCGTGGCAGAGAGAGGGAGAAGTGGGATACGCGTGCCCTGCATGCAACGAATGTGGTGGGTCCTCCTCCTGATAACACGTGTAATGAACCATTTATAGGACTTTGACTGATTCTGGACTTCTGGCGTGGGCTTTACGTGAATTTAGATATTGGCCCACAAGAGACTAATGAACATGATTAATGGAATGAATGAATTAACAAAGACTGATCAAAATGAGTTAACGACTAATGAATTAAAGGATCAAAACTGATTAGTGGATTAAAGGGGTTAACACAAATGATTAATGATGAACTAATGCCAAGGATTAATATGAATGATATGGATTAACGTGAAATGCTGAGTTGATTAAAATGATTAATGAAACTAAAACAATTAACTCCAATTAACTAAGACCTAATTAATCTAATTAAACCTGAAAACTATATCTAGAACTAATTAAATCTAGAAAATCCTATAAGCTAAATGAAATCAATTAAATTCTAGATTAAAACCTAATATTCTAATATCTATTAAAATTAAGAAAATCTAGTAAATTCTATACTATCTAAAAGAAAATTTATTATATTCTATAAAACCAAAATAAAAATCTATAATGTTTCTATATTTAAAGAAAATATTTATTCTAAAAAACTATTTATTCTATACCCTATTAAAGAGATCCTATTAAAATCTATTTAAAAGTGCAAAAGACCAATAAAACCCTAATAAAGCCCCACAATGCAATTATTCAACTAAAAATGAGATCGAGACCGCAGCGGAACCAGCGATAAAACTCGGACACCGGAATGTCCTCAAAAACCACAGCGCGAGCTGAAAACACCCGGGAATAGCACGACTTCCCAAAAATATGATTCTACCTATCTAAACTGATTAAAAAACACCTGAGACGCGAGACGAGGGATGTGATCCCGATAAAATCAATACAACTGAAACAATGCACTGTATGCGATATGCGGATGCGAATGCTATCATGTATCGAAACATCGAACCAGATACGGGACCCGGTTGGTCAAATTTTAGGGTGCAACAGCTGCCCCTATTCAAGCGGCTTGGACCTGAATGGTTGAAGAGCGCTCGGCCTTCAAACATTCAAAGGTAGATGACGGTTGAATACAAATGAAACCCTGAAATTTGCCAACCGCGGGAATATACTTCAAAACTGCTTGAGGAATAGCCTCCAATGAACTGAAGTTCGGTTGTCACGACAACAAATGGTCAATTTTCTGATAAAAATTTCTTCTCCTTTTCAACATCAATCACCTGTGCGATGCCACAAGTGTTGGAATAATGCTTCGAAAAGCAAACAACTTGATTCCCATCTCTCTTATGGGATCAAATCCTGTCGTCTCACGGTTCACAGCGAACTTGAGGACAATTCTCCTGGGGAACTTCTGAATCGACTGCTCGGCACCCATTCTGTCAACAGGAGGCGGCTTCAGAAACCTGATACATGTCAATCTTTTTCAGTGCCGACGTAACAACCAAATGTGAAGAATCACTCCGCTGGGGGAGAAGAGAAGCTTAACCACACAACTCTGCAGGGGAACAAATTCGAAATCCAATAGGTAACCAACCTGGTCCATGTTTCGAAATGCATATGTCTGAAATGATGCAATGCCCTATATGACATGGAAATGCTATATGTTTGTATAAATGCTATGACGATATATGCAAATGTAAATGTAGGCTCGAGCTGCCAGAGAACACCAGGTCTGCAAACCGCTTGGCAAAATAAATGCCGAAGGTAGACGTCAACTCCACTGAAGGTAACCTGATATCACAGAATCATCTCAGCAAAATAAATGCTGGAAAAGGGAGATCAAATCCGTCGGGGATAACCGTCCTGCTGGAGAAATGGAAAAGCAACCCTGCTTGGGGAGAAAGAAAAACAACCCTGCTCAGGGATGCTCTCTTCAAACCATTGGCAACTGATTGTGCTCTGCAGGGATTGATCAAAACAGGGGTCGACTGCACGCAGCACGCTGCTGGAAATGCCCCTACTATCAAGGATATCAATCTTAATCTACTGGGGCTACTCCTGATCCTACTCTGATACGGGGTAAAATACAATCTCGACTCTTCCGGGGATAATACACAATTTTCAACTGCTGAAGAGGAGCAATTTTGATTTAACAACATCCATACGGTATTCAAACATTAATCGGGGAACTAGTATCCGTCGAGCTTCGTATCGGGGAACATGACAACATGCGAGTCATTGGGAATTACTGCGTCAAATACCTTTGGGTTTCTGTTTAGGATAAACATGGAATATGTACAAAGTGGAGGATATGGAAAATACTAGACGAGAACTAGCATTCAAGGATAGACTACCAGGCGAGAACTGATAGGAAAATAGGTTATCGGACGAGAATTGATTTAGCAACGACATGTACCAGGCGAGAACTGATACAACACTTGAAGAAACGGCGACCAGACGAGAACTGGTTACAATAAACTCCACCAGACGGGAACTGATGCTTACAATAAACTACACCAGACGGGAACTGATGCTTACGAAAGGGTGGGCCAGATGAGAACTGGTTACCGGTTTGCCAGGCGAGAACTGGGCTTTAGAAACGACTGGTTACTGACACGTAACAGGTTTAAACTGTAGGATAATGATCCAACGACAGCAAGGCCTTTTTCGGAATGCTAAGGTTTTTTTTGATAAGGGTAATGACATGATTCCCTGATACTCAACTCCGGCTGGGGATAAACAGACTGGTTTGAATAACTTGCCCCATTGCAATTCAACTTGCCCCAATCTAACTCTTGGGAGTACTTGCTCTGAACAGCTTGCTACGAGACGACCTCGAGATTACTTGCCCCGGTATCTGTACGACAACAGAATTCAATCTCCATCAACCCAGTTGGTTTCAACACTCTCTGCGGTGACTTGCCCCTGAATGAGCGTTCTTGCGACTTAACCCGATCTGATTATCCACCTGAAGTACCTGCTTTCAAATCTCCACGCTCTGTATAACTGCCCCTGGTTGGCTCTCGAGAAGACTCACTTCTGATCCTACTGCTTCTCAAGCAAATTGCCCCTGATCAACTGAAGCTTCGGGACTTGTCCTCAGACTGATTGATTCTGAACTTACTGGAAGATAATGCCCCTGATTCACGGGTTTCCACAACATACACCATTCTGGTTCAGACTACTGTATTATTCAGTCCTGTTCAATTATTCCTGTTGTAATTTCCTTCATGTCAACTAATAACCTGCACGTAAAATTGTCTATTCACGAATGGTAATCTTAATGCAGTGGTTATGCAGATTTTGAAAAATTTTGTGCTGTCACTCATTTACATGTCATGATTGAGTGCCGAATGAACCAAAGTTCAAACGTAGTGCTGATGTGGTCAGTGAAAAACACAACAAGGATGCGAATAGCAAGTCAAGAAGGAGTCAGGTTACTCAACCTTATCGTAATGCGCTTTCAGGATAAACCCTACCTCAATTAGGTCTTTTAAGGGTTGTATCATGGTCGGGTTCACGGTTCGTGAAACAAAGGATATTTGGCTCAAATTTTGATTTGTACCCACCCCTTCTACGTGATGATCTCCGATCCTAAGGTTCAGTTAACTTAGCCCGAGCGCTCGCCTCTTCGAGAGGTATGTTGAATGGTAAGAACCATAACTAAGGAATCCACAAGGCTTTTCCGGAGTGATAGTTACTCCTTTTTGTTTTCGGTGTCTGTGTACACGACTTTGTGACTTGAAGGGAAAAAAATTTTCTATCCCTTCTTTTTCGTTCTTTTGATTCCCTAATTTTTGCCTGGTCATCTTCCTCACAACTCCGGCCACCGCGCACATGAACAACAACACACAGTCACAAAAACTTCAGCAAATTTGACAAACCTTATATGCAAATTCATCCTCAGATCACATAGAACACGAATCCAGCATCCATTTCCACTAATTGTGCATCACAAAAGCAAATCGAAACAAAACAGTATGGTGCACCAAAATCAAAAGTTCACAAACATCAACCAAAAGCATGCAGAAATCATCTACACACTACATAGATCACAAATATGCAAAAATGGCAAGCAATGGCATCATGAATTGAGAGAAAAGTTGATTTCAAGATTACCTAGTGGAGTGCCTCCACTGGGCCTTGAAAAGGTGTTGGAGCTTGAAAAAAACCATCCAGAATCATTCCATGATCTTCACTGAAGCTATTTGGATGCTTGATTTGACTTGAAATCCATTGAATCTCAGAATTCGTATTTTCAATTTTCTTCACTTTTTCCAAACTGTTCTTGAGCCAATTCTCCTCCAAATCGTGTTCTGATGCTTTATACATGTTCAAAAGTTTATATATGATGGATCTTGATTACTTTAGAACCCAATTTCAGTCCCTAAGAGCCCAATTGAAATCCATGATTTTTAAGTTTTCAAGCTTGGCCATGTGCACGAATTTGGCTTCAAAACAGCTGCAAATTGGCTTAAATCAGTTACTTGGAGTTTAGGGAACATGAATGGCCAAGATTAATCCCTTGTTTGATCTTAATGGTGAACATTGCAAGTGTAGCTTAAGCTTGAAGTAATCTTGGAAATGGCACATCAAAACTCACCAAATTCAAATTCTAGAAATGCCATTGTGTTTGAAATATGTTTTGCACTCAAAATATGTACTCACTTGCACAAAAATGATCCAAAATGAATTAAGTTTGATTTTCTCATTTTGAGGCCTTTTCCATGAAAATCACTTTAGGAATTCTTCAATCCAAGCCAAATTCATGACTTCTTAATGCTTGGTTGAACAATTGACACCATTTGGAGCAAGTTTGATGTTGGAAAAATCTCCATTTGAAGTGTGCAAGTTGGTGAAATGGACCTATAATTCTATGACCTATAATCTCACTTTCCCAAAATACCCCTGACTTGCAAGCCTCATAACTTGAGCTCTACAAATCAGATGAAAGACTTCTAGTATTCTATGGAAAGCTAAGATTATGAGGAACAACTTTCATGTGCACCAAAAGTTGAGGAGAAACATCCTTCTAGGTCAAAAATGGCTTGGAAGTTGGTTGACATTTGTTGACTAAAATCACATTCATCTGAGGACATGTAACTTGTCTGCATCATAACGTGAGTTCTATAAATCCAATCAAGGACTTCTAGTACTCAAAAGAAAGCTAAGAACATGCTTTACAAGTTTCATGACCATGTCAAGATGAGATGAGACTTCTATCTTGAGAAAGGTGGTCTTGAAGTTGGGGACTAAACAGGAGATTTTACACTGAGAATCCTAATTTAGTAACTTCTCACACTCTTGATTCTTGATGAATTGATCTTGAAATGATATCTCATGTATCTTAACACAACATTCCATGACCAGAAATACTTGGAATTGAGTCTTAATCTCCTTCAATTTCACAGTTGACTGAGGGTTGACCAGATGAAAACCCTAGATGCAACATTCTTGATTGTGGCTTCTTCCACCTCACACAAAACTTGAATAAGCTCCACAATGACTTTCAAGGCACTAAATGAGCTCTCTCAACATATTATATCCATAATTATGCATTCACAACCCTCTGATGCTCTTCAACTGGCCTCCAAGTTAGGAGCTGACCCACATACATCCATCCATCCTTTCGCAAGACTATTGACCACTTCTAGATGACCTGATGACCATTCAAACTTGAGTAACACCCCTTTCTTAGGCTCAACACTCTGAGTAGACTCCTCTTGCCATGCACAACCTCTTGATCCCCTGTTCAATGAAAAATGTTATGCAATGCAAATGCTAGAAAGAAATGAAACGAAAGCCAGTCAAAGTAAAAGGTTAGGAAAATTTTGGGGTGCAACAGCTGCCCCTATTCAAACGGCTTGGACCTGAATGGATGAAAAGTGAACGGCTTTCAAACAATCAAGGTAAAAGACAGTTGAATACCAAAGAACCCGGAAATTTGCCAACCGCAGAAATAAACTGCAAAACTCATGATTGGGGAACAAATATCCAGAAAAACTGAACACAGACAATTGCAACGGCAACCGGCTGACTGATCATCCGATAAAGAACACCTGGCATCGCTTCCAGTCATCTGTGTAACGCCACAGACATCAAAACTAAAGGCTAGATCAACACATAGTTGGTAACTTCACCTTAGGAAGAGAATAATACTCACATCGTCTAAAAGTAGACAGAAAGACACCCAATACTCACATCATCTAATAGTAGACGGAAAGACACCAAATAAAGGTTCATGTTGTCTAAAGATTGACAGAAACAAGAACAATACTCACGTCGTCTAATGGTACACGAAAAGACTCTAAAATACTCACATCGCCTAGGGATAGACGGAAACTCACCGCTGAAAGCTGGATCAACATGCACTCGATCCCTTCACATTGTCTAAGGATAGACAACAAGAAAACCAATACTCACGTCGTCTAATGGTAGACAGGAAGACTCCAAATACTCACATCGTCTAAAAGTAGACGGAAAGATACCCAATACTCACATCGTCTAATGATAGACGGGAAGAAAAACAATATCCAACGTTCATATTGTCTCTAGATAGACAGAAAGGGAAACAATACTCACATCGTCTAATGGTAGACGAGAAAACTCCAAATACTCACATCGTCTAAAAGTAGACGGAAAGACACCCAATACTCACATCGTCTAAAAGTAGACGGAAAGTCACCAAAACCGCACTTCAAAACCGTTCATTGAATTGCAGAATTCTTTCGTCCATAAGAGTTGATGGAAAGAAAATATCTTCAAAGGGCCACATCGTCAATAGGAATTGACAGAAAGAAAACCATCTTCAAAGATCCATGTCGTCAATAGGAATTGCCAACAAGGGAAACCGATCATTCTTCAAAGAGCCACAGCGTCAATGGGAATTGACAGCACGAAAACCCTCCTAAAACGCCATATCATCCAATAAAAGGAAAGAAAACCACGTCCGAAGCTCACGTCGTCTAAGGATAGACGGAGAGAAAAACCTGCTGGGGAAACACGTCGTCAATAGGAATTGACGAAAAGAAAATTTGCTTGGGGATGTCATCATCAGAGGACTGATGGAGAAAATCATAACCGTCGTATAATTTGAAACCCGAATAAACCGTTGAGTTGTCTAAACAAAGCTGCTGGATAAATGCCCCTGTATTGATTGCGAAGTGATTCAAGGTGCCACGGAAGGCTGACAGATATTGGCTTATGCTTCGAATGCATATGTGTATGTTTGAATATGGCGTAACGCTCCATACGAAATGGAAATGCTACGCATTTGAGGATGAAATGCAAAAATGATGCAAATATGGTAACTATATGCAAAAATGAAGATGCAGGCTCGGGCTGCCGGAGGAAACACTGGATAACATAACCGCTTCAGCAAAATAAATGTTGAAGAGGTGAAACCAACTCCGCTGGGGATAACTAGATGTGCCAAGTATGATTGGACTCTACTGGGGATAGCTTTCATGTGCCAATGACGATTGGACATTCGCTGGAGAACACAGACGAAGTCTTCCTGAACTCTGGGTTGAAGGGTAAAGGGATGGTAGCACGACTTCTCGACATTCGTCTTGCACTCGAAAGTTGACTGAACCTGCTTGAACGGCTCTTGAAGACATGGAGAGAAACAATTCCTGCGCTTCCGAATTTTCCCCAGCCTGTAGAGATCTCTGTGGGGATATTCCTCGAAAGGAAATCTAAGATCTCATACCCTGATGGCTTGATATGCACTGACTAAACATCTTGAACCTCGAAGAGGTGCTTCACATTAACTGCCCCACGGATAAGAATAGCTTATGTGCTCTTAGAGTGGCCTGCCCCAGTCTGCAATGACTTTACCCCTGATTTGCTGATCTGTGGGGAAAGTGCTTCTTGGCTGCGAGAGATTCACCAAATCTCGACTTGACTGCTTCAGATTAAATGACTTTTAGATGGCTGACTCCCATGCTATGATCATTTGATAAAACTTGCCCCAGTTCAACAGAGTATTCAGGCAATCTGCATTCTATCTTGATCTATCTTTCCATTGTGGAAACTTTCCTGCTGACAAGCGCTTACTCGCAAGTAAAATAAGCTGTCATGCATAAAAGATATATTAAATGTAACACATATGACAGTTTTCGAAATCCAATCTGTTCACTGGAAAAAATTGTGACATAAAGTGAATAAATCATTTATCAACATGTCAATATTAGCACAACGTTATAAGAGGAATCCTTTTAGGAGTTAGTTTCGATGCGATCTTTACCGAAGTATACCCTCGAAACAAACCTGCTTCAATTAGGACTTTTTCAGGTTTTAACTTGGTCAGGTTCACGGTTTACAAGGAAAGGATAAAGGCTCAAAATTTATTGTAACCCACCCATTCTCCGTGATATTCTCCAATCCTACCTTCAGCTAATTCGACGCTAGTGCTCACCTGTCAGAGGTTAAATGATAGGAGTGACGGTTCAAGAAACCACACGTTTTCGGAGCAACAGTCACTCACTTTTCCATCTTTGGTGCCTGAATCACACGACTTGTTTTTTTTTCATCATCATTTTTTTTTATTTCCCTAACTTTTGCCTGGACTGGCTCTTTTGAGCTTCTTTTGATTTCAAAGTCCAGCGAGATGCCCTAATTTTTTCCTAAGCCGCTTGTTTTCAAGACTCGACCTAGCGGGCTTTGTTCTTTTTTTTTCTTTCTCCCTTTTTTTTTGAACAAATCGTGTGACGTCGGCTTGTCTGACTTGTTTGAAAAGGGATTGTGACTGTCTCACTCCCTGATCAGCAAATTTTAACCATTGTGGTTCTTTAGGAACGACCTATACAAGTGTGATTGATCCTCGAACGGGAACAAATCCTATTGTAATTTGGATGCTCGGCCAAAATTAGCTGACACCTACCCCGCCCCAGGTTAAAAATTTAGGGTTTTTCGTTTTTAGAAAGAAACTCCTACTACTAGGCTCAAAAGGGGTTGACAAGGGATTATCATCCTTATATCTCCGGTGTTTGGAAATTTGAAACAATGTCTGTACATCATCAGCAGGTTTTATATCAAAAGCATACAATTAGAAGCTTGCGCGTTTTAAACTTCGTCATCCTCCCAGAACTCCGCTTAAACAAGCGTATAACATCTGTAAAAGCAATTAGTGAACAAGAATGGATTAAATCAAAACATGCATATTCATTTCATTAATATCAATCGAAAACAACAAGTTTTACAAATGAGATTGCACTTTAAACACGAGAGAAAATACAAACATAAAGAAATAACAGGATAAAACGAAAATTGCCAGCTTCTGGGAACTGGGCTTTCACACTGATTAGCTGTTTAGGGAGATGCGACCCTTGAAGTCTTCAAACTCAATCAGACGAGCGATGTGGCATAGGCACTAGACGCAGAGAAGCATTCCTTCTTTTCAGATTGTTGCGAGGCCCATTCTGATTCTGGTACTGCTAGTTTTGCTGCGAAGACCCAAAAGGTCGTGGACTCTGAACAACAGAAATGTCCGGCGACTGGGCTTGAATTCTTGAGGACTCTCATTGCTCAGGAACTTTCATCCTAAACTTGATCCAGGAGCAGGCAGCAACTGTGGGCAGGGGGATTCTGACACCAAAGATCGTAGAATATACTCTTGACCTACTGCAGCTCTAGGCAAAGGAATAGGAGTATCCATCTCTTTTTCACGACAGGAAGCAAATTCGCTTGATACCTTCATGCCGCTCGGCGTGAATTCAATTGTCTTCGAATCAATCAGGTCCTGAACCTTATGCTTAAAAGCTTTACATTTTGCGACGTTGTGCCCCTGTCCCCCAGAGTGGAAATCACAATAAGCATTGATATCAAAGCCTGGTGGTGGTTGGCCAGTAAGTGGAGTCAAAGTCCGAGGCTTAACCAACTGAAGTTGGAACAAGAGTTGCACCAACTGAGCATAATCCATGGGGATCTGATTGAAGATTCTGTCTTGCAATTTTGTCCTTTGACCATACCTTATAATCCTGGGATTCTCCTGAGAAACGGAACACAGCTGATGACACGGGAATTTTGGAACCTCCGGTTGCACAAAAGATTACTGACACACATTTCGCTCCAGGATAGGCTCCACAGACAAAAGTGGAACAAGCATATTTGCGGCAGCCTCACGCATTTGATCACCTTCTTTCCTGAGCACGCTCCTTATGACTTCATGATTAAGCCCACCTGAATTTTCAACTGGTGGTTCTCCTCTCTGAGCGCATTCTGATCCAAGCGCAACGCTTGCATGTCCGCAATGAACTGCCCCATCTGGCCCTTGACTTCTCTCAGCTCTGCTTGAACTTGCTCCATAACTTTGAGGGAATTCCTGTATCTGATTGTATAACCTGCAACAAACTAGTGGAGTACATGAAGTCAGAGTAACAGCTCCGAGGTACCTGTTACACAAGAATAATATGCAAGATGCAAACAAGCATGCAACAGGGAAATCTCAGAATAACACAAAGGCAAAAAGGAACCCAAGATCCAAACAGGGATAACCATCACACATATATGCACCACACAGGAGTAACTGAATACAAACAGAGTGACCTTGACCAACAAGCCTGGCGATGGTCAACATACAGTAATGAACAAATCCTACATAGGGATAACGCTCTTAACTGAGTCTTTAGTTTGATACGCTTCTGAACAAATGCTCTTGGTGAATTCCTCCATAACATGAACTGATACACCCGCTTGACTGGATAAAAAAGGATCATTGGCATGAATACCCTGAGGCGTGACTGAGATCCTGTTAGAATCCAGCAAAGCCTGAACCTGCTCCTAAGCACCTTACAATCTTCAGTCGAATGCCCCTGTGCCCCAGCATGGTACTCACAGCGGACGCTAACATCGAAGCCTGGCGGATATGGAAGGATCTCTAAATTAATCTTCTTCGGAACTATCAACCCCCCTCTGATAAAATCCGGCAACAACTGACTGTACGATACTGGCAACTGAGTAAAATGCCTTTCTGGTTTCCTGGGTCTTCGTCTAGCGTGCTGATGCGGTTGATGGCAGTAAGACCGCTGACTCTGAACACTCGAAGTATCTGAAAACTGAACTTGAGATATAGGAGATTCTGAGAGAACATCACTTCCTTTTTCCCATTCTTCCTAAGAACTCACAACTGACTCATTCTCCTCAACTGAGATATAGGGGATGTTTCGAATTCTTCCGCTCCTGATTCCACTCTCGACACGTTCACCCATTATCACCAAGTCACCAAAGTTTGACATTCCACCACTAATCAACTTGTCAAAGTAATGGCCTTTCAAGGTACCCAAGAATATATCAATAAACTCTCTGTCCTGAAGTGGAGGTTGAACACGAGCAGCTAACTCTCTCCATCTCTGCACATATCCTCTGAAGGATTCATTATCCGCCTGAGATAATCCTTGCAGCTGCACACGACCGAGAGCCATGTTGAGATTGTAGTTGTATTGCTTCACAAAGACATTGGCTAGATTTGACCATGATCGGATACAATCACTCTCCAACTGCATATACCAACTCAACAATGCTCCACTCAGACTGTCCTGAAAATAGTGAATCATAAGCTGATCATTGTGGACATGTGAGGTCATTTCCTGCAGAACATCACCAAATGCTGCTTCGGACCACTATCTCCTTTGAACTTCTCAAAATTTGGCATTTTAAACTTCGGAGGCATCACAAGACCTAGCACCAGGAACATGCTCGCATCACTCAAATTAAAAGTATCCTGACTCATCAGGGCATCCAACTTTTCTTCCAACAACTGACATTTTCCCATAAATTCACCAGTATGCAGGTCTTCAACATTAGCCTTTGGAACAGTCCTCTGAGAATCTGGCACAGGGAAGGTGAAACTCTGATATTCTGTGTCGTGGAGAAAGGAAGAATCTCTATCTCTGGCAATGGGATGCTCTTCAATAGGAACCTGCACAGGCTGAGCTTGAGCAACATTGTTCACCGGAGTCTTTTGAATATCGGCCTCTCCTCTAGTCATAGCTTTCATGGCTTCCACGAGCTGACTCAACTGATTCTTCATTGATTCAAACTCTGCCCTCGTCACAACCAAGTTCTGCTTTCCTGAGTCCATGATCCTTCCAAAAGCTAACTCAAATTTGTCGCTACTGCGAAAATCGGCGCCGGCTGAACAGAAGAGTCGCCACCGTGCGTTATTTATCCCACGGGAGGGAAAGGAAACGCTCAGAGTAAACCTCGCACAACACGGGAAAGGTATGGTCATCGCAACCAAAACCTGGATTCGGGAGTCGGTTACGCAAAGGGAAGGTATTAGCACCCCTCACGTCCGTCGTATTCGACGGGATCCACGCTTGTTTTCGGGTATGGATTGTTATTCTATCTACTCTACAGGTCTGGGGTTAAAGGAAAATAAAATGACTCGGCAAAGTATCGCACTTTATGCCTACGTATTCCCGTCTGGAACGAGAAATCAGAGTCAGCGTAGTTCGCCTACCTACGGGAAAGGAGGGGAAGGTTGCTCGCTAGGATATCGCATCCTATGCCTACGTACTTCCACACTGCATGGAAGATCAGAGCAAACGTAGTTCGGGCCACGTACGACACAAGTCTATCTTGGTTGTTTTTATTCCTTCTGAAAAAGGTTTTTCTGATTAACAGTCCAAGCGGACAAAAATGACGTTTTGATGAGTTCACACTCTTTTACGGAAGAAGTGTCTTTTATTGTGTTTGAAATCTTATTGTATTTTCTGTTTATTTTGAGAAAGAAGAGACAGAACCCTAACCTACGGTTGCGAAGGGAATCAAACTAACCTAATTGTTATCATGCATGGGTTAAGACCTAGTGTCTATCATACTCCTCTCTTGCACGGAGAGAAACAGAGATCCTAAGGGAATAGACGGAAACAGAAACAATAGCAGATATATACAGTAAAGCAGTAAAATGCATGGATGCAACAATACAAGCGAGGCAAGGGAGTCCCACTCAACCTCGAACCTGGAAAACAATAGGCAAAAGCGAACAGACTTCACCTTCAACCCAGCAGGGTAAACAGCAAACAATACAGTCCAGAAAACCAATCAATACATCAGAAATGAAATACAGCAGAAAAAAATAAACAGCATCAGCAGCTCTGAAACAACACTTGTCTTCAAGTAATCTCCAAACGACTACAAGCTTCAGCAAGCATCAGTCTCCATCTACACAGCTTTCCAGCAAGGTCTTGATCATCAATCTTCCATCTGCAATGGCTTTTCTTCAAGTCCTATCTTCCAAGCTGAGGGATCAATCACAAGAGTGAATTGGGTGTGAAGCCATTAGTTGACTACCAAGGGTGGCAAACCAACTGCTACTAACACATAAGATATTTTCTCTCAAGAGTTCTATCCCTTAGACAGCATCACCAAGCCTTCCAAAGGAAGGGGGTGAGTGTCTTAGAGAGACTCTGCATCACAGAGAAGAATGGAGGCAGTCAAGACCTTCCATGTTTGAGAATCAAGCATTCTAATCTAGAGCTCTGCCTAGCTCCTAAACCCTAATCTCCTCAACAGCTGCTAGCAGGAATCTACTCATCAACTCTGGAAGTTGTTCTTCAAGCTCTGGATCTCCAATGGCTTCAACATCACAAGTCTTCAGCTTCCAATCCCCAGACAATCCCAATACCCACACAGACAAAACAATAATCCCCAGAGGGCACACCACACCAACCAATCAAATATAGCAGTATATACTAATAGCAGTAGGGGAATCCTGGTGATTTCTAAGAGGATCTATCCTATACCCATAACCCCTATAGTCCATACCCCAAAAATCAAATTAAAATTTCCTAAAAGAATTAAACTATCTCACCTAAGTTGGTTTGAAACCCTAATTTTATTCATGTTGTTCACACTTACACTAATCACCTAAAATTAATTTCTAAAAATATGAACTAAATTGTATGCACAAGCTAATCTTATCTACTAATCAACCTAAAAAGAATGGACAAAAAATATTATAGCAACTATTAGAACAAAAATTATCAAATTCATGTATGAAATGAAACACCTAAAATAGGCATTTATTTGGAAAATATGGGAAAAATATCAAATAAAAAAATAAAATGCAACTTTTATTTTTTATAATTTTCTAGACAGAATTATTGACCTATAGAAAAAACAAGAATCAAAAAATATTAATTTTCCATTTTTATATGATTTTTTAAAGATGCAAAAATATTAAAGGAAATAAAAATGACAAAATATGAATAAAAGGGGAGGGGGTGCCATCAGCAAGGGCGCCTAGTTGTTTTTATTGAGTGGGCCAGAACACAGGGGTGCAGATATTAAAAATCTTAGGCCCATACGCGCTTCAGGAAAAATCAAGTAAAATTACCAGAAAAATGGATAAACCCTCGGTGCAAACAGCATTAAAAACATGTACATTTTATTGGGCTCATCAATTGGGGGGTGGGGATAGAAATCTGGACCCAGCCCACGCGTTTCAATTAATGAAACGATGCGTTTCATTCCCAGTCACCTTTCCCTCGTATTCCAACTTCAAATATCAGCCCTAGGATGCAATGAAAGAGTCAAATAATCGTGAGGATCGGACGGTCATCCTTCATCGTCCCCAAAGCAAACCCTAGAATTCAGAGTTTCACTCTCCATGCAGCCATGTTCAGGTCCCTTGTTCTCTCTGAATACGCCATGAAATCCAGATGCATAACGACCAAACTCACTCCATTTCTTCCCCTCTACACAACTATACTCTCAATTTGTACTGAAACTAGCCCTATAATAAAACCCGATAGGTGGAAGTTCTGGACACACTGAATTGCACCTGGTGTGCATGATCACCAATCTTACTCAAACTAACCTAGAACGATCTACAAGTCATGGTGAGCATTCTGAGCCAAACATCTAACATTCTCTTGCCCTAATTCAGGAGTTCTTGATTATCACAGTTTCACCACTCTGCCATCAAACTTCATATAACTCTCTCTAGATCTCATGAATCAAATCCCCTATGGTCTCTAAGCATTCCTATCTTAACCACATGATCTACAACTGAATAAATAAGGAGATTCGAAGGGAAATGCCTACCTTGCAAGTGATGATGGCAGGTGTAGTTGTGCTGCAATTCAAGACTTGTTGACCTCCAATATTGATCTCCAATGGATGCTGATTCTTCTGTTTGCAATGGTAGTTGCTCAATCTTCTTGAATCACCTTATCCCTCTCTTCATGCCAGTTGGAGTATAAACTTGAATCACCCAAACCAGCCACGAATTCCTCTCAATTTCCTTTGCCAATTACTCTATGATGATGGTGGATGATGATGATAACAGAAATTAAGATGATTGATGAAGTTTCAATGGAGTTTGAAGAGAAAATGCAAATTGGAGTGAAGGAATCAAAGTAATGTTTGCAAGCTCAAAGAATCACCAACCAATGCACAAATGACTTCATTTCCTTATATAGGTGAGGATTAACAGAATGAGAAGCTTCTAGATTGGTCCTAGAGGGATCTAAAAACTTGTGGAGATTTCATGAACTTATCATTTGATGGTATTTTGAATCATCTCATATCATGTTTGCACCTTTGGTAAACTTGAGTGAAAATATCCTTTCATGAGATATTAGGAGTGTATGCATGAAAAACCAAGCTTTTCCTTGCCTTGTGTTAAGTTTTACCATGTTGCCTTATGATGCAAGAAACAAATTTACAAAGGAAGTCCAATTTTTAAGCCTAAACTCAAAAATGTGTCTGAACCAATGTCTCTAAAATGATGTTGGGAATCAATTTGGTATATTGGATGACCCATATTGGATTTGTAGATCTCTCAAACCATTTTCCAACTTGAACTTTTTCAAGTTATATGCCTTTTTTAAGCCATTTTTCACCAACTTTGGTCAAGTCTCATTCTATGCATTTCCAAACTTCCATGACTTCTTTTCTTGACTAAAAATGGCATTTTGAGCAACTTTGATGTTGGGAAGTTTTTCATTTGAAGCTCCCTTGTATGAGTTTTGGGCATAGGCTAAGAATGACCTGTAATCCTCAGATGACCAAAATACCCTTTGCTTGCCAAGATCATAAGTAGAGTTCCACAAATCATATGAAGGCATACCATACCATTCTAGAAAGCTAAGACAATGAGGAACAATTCTTATGTTGACCATAAATTCATTTGAAATCTCCTTGAGGGGTAAAAATATCTTGGAAGTCAAGTCACTTTCACAGACAAAAATTCAGATACCCCAAATGACCTGTAACTTGCAAGGACCATAACTTGAGTTCTATAAATCTCCTTAGTGTCTTCCACCACTCAAATTAAAGGTATTGAGATCCCCTACAAGTTCCATGTTGGCCAAGGATCCATTTGAAGCTTTCATTTTGACTTATCTTGCTTGGAAATTTGACCTAAATTAGGGGATTTTACACAGAAACCCTAATTTAGAAACTCCTCTTCTCCTTGATTTCTCCTGATTTCTCCTTAGAATATCATCATATCCTTATTCTTCATGTCAAATGATGAACCCCACATCTCTCCAATAGCCTTTAATGCCTTTCAATCAGTCAATTGACCTAGAGTTGACCTAGGGTTGACCCAGATGAAACCCTAGTTGACTGTCTTCAACTGCAATACTTGTGACTTCACCAATGACTTATCTCTTTCTACAAATGACTTTCTAAGTCTCCCAAGGTGTCTAGCTACTCCCCATGCCTTCAATTCACATCTCATACTTTCCTTGATGATCCCCAGGTACCCTCAGATAGGAGATGAATGCACTTGCTTGATCTATTAACTTCCCAGCTTTCAAATTCTTTCTGATGACTTGAATGAGATTGAATCAGGATAATAACCTCTTGATAGGCCTCTAGAGATGAGAATAATGATTGGTTCTCTGTTGGCTGACTTGCTATGCTTATGCTATGCAGATGAGTAACCTATGCAAATGCTAATGATATTGAAACATAAACCAAGTGAATAAGGTTGAGCAAATTTTAGGGTGCAACAGCTGCCCCTATTCAAGCGACTTGGACCCGATTGGGTGAAGAGCGGACGGCCTTCAAACATTCGCGGTACGAGACGGTTGAATACTAAGAACCCGGAAATTTGCCAACCGCAGAAATAAACTGCGCCACTGCTTAGGGAACAACATTCATCAACTGAATCTAACTGTTACGACATCCCACTGATCCTTTAGCGACCGTGCTGGGGATTATTTTCATCAGCCTGAAAGAGATTCGATCATAACAGAGATAGAATTTTGCTTGTCCACGGTAGGACTCATGTTTCGTCAACACAAAGAAATCTCAACTAAGACCCGTCCACGTCCGGGCTCCACCTGCTGTTAACTCAGAAAACTTCGGCGACTTCGCTGGGGATGACTCGTCTGTCTTTCATCAGAAATAAATTGTCCACATTAAGAAATAAACTCTTCCACGTTAGGAATAACACCGTCCACGTAAGGAATCATTTCATCTGCCTCTGTCAGGACTAAACTCTTCCACGTCAGGAATAAACATCGCCTAGATCTGTCCACGTTAGGACTAAACTTTCTAGGTCATGAATACATCGTCCACGTTAGGACTTACCCTTCCACGTTAGGAATAAATTATTCTGTACCTGTCCACTTCAGGACTAAATTCTTCCACGTCAGGAATGAAATCTTTCCACGTTAGAAATACCTCTGCTTTCCACGTTAGGAGTCAATCTTGATATGTCCGCGTAAGGACTCAATCTTTCCACGTAGGGAATGAACTCGTCTTTCCACGTAAGGAAACCGTTTTTCTTCCACGTAAGGAATGCTCTTGATATGTCCACGTAAGGACTCTAATCTTTCCACGTGAGGAATACTACATCAATCTTTCTTTCCACGTCAGGAATGTCATCTTTCCACGTAAGGAACACCTCTTTTCCACGTTAGGAATGCAACTTTCTTTCCACGTAAGGAATACATCATCCACGTTAGGACCCGTCTTTCCATGTTAGGAACACAATCTCTTTTCCACGTAAGGAATACAAACTTTCCCCGTAAGGAAAACAATTTGATATGTCCACGTGAGGACTACATCGTCCACGTCAGGACCCACTTTTCCACGTTAGGAATAATAATCTTCCTGATTTATCCACGTAAGGACTCCATCGCTCCATGTAAGGAACACCCCTTTATCTGTCCACGTAAGGACTCCAACCTTTCCACGTAAGGAAACGCTCTTCGTCTTGATTTGTCCATGTTAGGACTCACCACTCGACTCGCTGAGGATAACAACTTGTCCACATCAGGACTCATGCACCTTTGACCCACTGGGGAAGCGAGACTTTGTCCACGTCAGGACTCACATCTCAACCTGCTGAAGTAATAGGACCTGTCCACGTCAGGACTTGCGCGTCTTCGACTTGCTGGGGAAATAAACCCCGTCCATGTCAGGACACACACTATGCCACCAACACGAAGAATGATAAATTTGTCCACGTCAGGACTCACAGTTCACCATTAGGAAGAAGGACACTTGCTGGAAATAAATTGTCCACGTCAGGACACCAATACGAAGAATAACCAACTTTGTCCCCGTCAGGACTCCACCTTCGATCAATACCAAGAACTCAAATCCGTCTACGTTAGGACTAACACATATCGTCAAACTGAGGAAATGTCCGCGTCAGGACCCCCTCTTCTCTTAGCGCAAAAACCTGTCAATAAACTCGTCCACGTTAGGACTCATCCTTCCATTGGTCCGCAAACTCCTTATCACTGACGTTACAACAACTTTGAGGCTGACTCTACTGAGGATATCTGAAAACCAAACTACTGGACGCCTGCTCTAATAACCGGCGGTAGCCTCTGAAATTCTGGTTCATGATACCTTTTAATGCTGACATAACAACATCTTTGAAGGAAACAATCCGCTGGTCGGACTAGAGAAACTTCAACAAGAAACCCTGGCAGGGAAATAAGTAACTCTGCTTGGGGACAAAGAGAAACTTATCCTGCTGACTCTGTGGGGAATAGTGCCAAAAGCTGACACTTCGTTAAATGTCTCCTGCCAAGACTTCGAATGCTTATTGATTTATCTGAGTAAGAGCTTTCTCTACCTGTAGGAGAAACAATACTTGAAACAAAAGGTTAGCCATCCTGGTTTATGTTTCAAAATGCATGTGCTTGACAATGATGTACTGCTCCATTCGATATGGAAATGCTACACTTGTTTATTTGGTGAATGCAAGTATGACACTACATGCCCATGCAAATGCAGACTCGAACCGCTGAGATACAGGAACTACTTCAGCAAAATAAATGCTGAAGATAATGCCAACTTCGCTGGGGATAGCCAGATGCTACAGAACTATCCCAGCAAAATAAATGCTGGGAGAGCGAAGTCGACTCAGCTGGGAAATTGGGAACTCAATACCAGTCACCTCATTGAAGTAACGCCCTGCTGGGGAATATAACTCTGCTAGAGAATAGCAGATGCGCCTGGTATTCTGGCAAAATAAATGCCAAGACCCACACCAACTCTTCCGGGGAGAGTCTTATTCTTCGAATTCCACTGGGAGGAATGAAAATACTGATTGGAAAGAGAACTCCGCTGGGGATGGGATGATTCTCTTGAGAAAAATCAACTGATTCCGCTAGGGGAGAGTGAATGACCTTGCGGGGAAGGGTAAACTGCCTGAATACAGCTTACCAATTGGAAATATTAATCTTCTGCGGCTAAACCACTCTGCTTGAGATAAGGAATCCTTCTGGGGGACACCACACTATCTGAATACAGCCTACCATTTTGAAATTGCCAACTCTGCTGAGAATAAACGGCTTAGTTGGAGCATGCCTTCTGGATAGGCTACGACTAGCTAGAGAATTCGATCCTTCTTCAGGAAGAACATGCATGACCCGCGTGGGGGTCGAGTCTTTCGTTATTACAACCTTTTGCTCATCTTCCTCGTACGGCTATAAAACCTGCAACAACGCAAACAAGACAGGACAAGCCTATGCAACCAAATCAATTCAGGTTAGTGACGTTATTTCCAGTTAATTCAAAGCTTTAGCAATCGTTGGCAAGGGCCAGTGATGTTATACACATGCTAGTTTCAATAAACCTAGGCGTTTTATCATGTACAAAACAGTAAAGGACCAGCATTAAGTACTGAATAACATATTTTATTGATTGGGCCCCTGAATGGGCGGAGTTTTGTACACGGGATGTAACTCCTGAAAAGAGGAAGCTACGCAAAGCAAATATACAAGTACGCACAAGAAGCATAAATATTTTGACAAATTGAATTTTGTACACATGTCGGCAACGGGATGCAGATGAACACCACGAGCTGATCCTCCTATGACTCGCCCGACTCTAAGGCTTTCCCGATATTCACACTTCCGAAGGGGTTGTATCTGATAATCGACTCCTCAGGTATTCTCCCGCCCTGATGCTTACTGCAATATCAGATTCGGACCGCAGTTATTTGCTTTTCAAATCCCTAACTTTTGCGTGAACCGCCCTTTACGGGTTTTCAGTTCACCGGGATACCCCTTTTTGCCGAAGCCGCCCAGTGTAGGTTTTCAACTTCGCGGGTGTACATTTTTTCAATTTTATCCCTAACTTTTGCCCGAACATTTTATTCTGTTTTTGGTTCGCCAGGATGCCCCATTTTTGCCTGGACTCTCTTTTTTCTGTCCAGCGGGTCAATTTTAAGCAAAGTATTTTTTAACTGCGTCCGAATTCACAGGCGACGTAAAGTCTTCACCGTCCATAGTGGACAACAACAACGCTCCTCCTGAAAAGACTTTTCTGACAACGTATGGCCCTTCGTAGTTGGGGGTCCACTTGCCCCTGTGATCTGCTTGCGGCGGGAGAATCCTTTTCAGCACAAGGTCGCCCGTCTGAAAGCTCCGCGGATGTATCTTCTTGTCATATGCTTTCTTCATTCGGCTCTGGTACAAACGACCATATGCTAGAGAAGCTAGCCTCTTCTCATCCATCAAACTTAATTGATTCAACCTGTCTTTCACCCATTCTGCCTCGTCTAGCTGAACGTCTCGCAATACCCTCAAAGAAGGGATCTCAACTTCCAATGGTAGTACTGCTTCCATTCCGTATACCAACGAGAACGGGGTTGCCCCGGTTGATGTGCGCACCGTCGTACGATAACCGTGCAAAGCGAAAGGTAGCATCTCATGCCAATCCTTATAGGTCACCACCATTTTCTGAACGATCTTCTTGATATTCTTATTGGCTGCTTCAACAGCGTCATTCATCTTGGGTTGGTAAGGGGAGGAGTTGTGATGTTCGATCTTGAAATTCTGACAGAGCTCCTTCATCATTTTGTTGTTCAGGTTTGAACCGTTGTCCGTGATTATCCGCTCGGGGATCCCATATTGGCAAATGATATCCCTCTTGATGAATCTGGCCACCACTTGCTTTGTTACATTTGCGTATGACGCCGCTTCTACCCACTTGGTGAAATAATCGATCGCTACTAGAATGAACTGATGCCCATTAGAAGCTGTCGGCTCGATCTTTCCAATCATATCGATTCCCCACATCGAGAATGGCCATGGAGATGACATCACATTTAGAGGACTCGGAGGCACATGGATCTTATCAGCATAGATTTGGCACTTGTGGCACTTCCTCGCGAACTTGAAACAATCAGTTTCCATAGTCAGCCAAAAATAACCTGCCCGCAGTAGCTTTCTCGTCATAGCATGCCCACCAGCATGCGTACCAAAGGTACCTTCGTGTATTTCCTCCATGAGCAGCTTTGCCTCTCTTTCGTCTACACAACGCAACAGCACCAAGTCGTGGTTTCTTCTGTATAAGACGCCATCTGGATTCAAATAGAAATTACCCGCTAATCTCCTAAGAGTCTTCTGATCTTGACTGGATGCCCCAGCCGGATACTCTTTGTTCTTTAGGAAATTAAGGATATCAAAATACCACGATTTGTCATCGGATGCCTCATCAATAGCAAATACGTAAGCTGGTCTGTCAAGCCGAGAGATAATGATGGGAGCCTCGTTCCAGAAATTGACTTTGTACATGGAAGACAAAGTGGCGAGAGCGTCAGCCATTTGATTCTCTGCCCGCGGTACATGATGCAATTCAACTTTGTCGAAGAAAGGCAACAATCTCCTTGCGTAATTCATGTAATGTATCAAGTTGGACTGACGTGTCTCCCATTCCCCTTTTATCTGATTCACCACCAGAGCTGAGTCTCCGTATACATCTAAATTCTTGATTCGCAAATCAATGGCTTCTTCAAGCCCCATTATACAAGCTTCGTATTCGGCCTCATTATTGGTAACGGCAAAGGTCAATCGGGCGGTAAACGGGATGTGCGACCCGTGTGGCGTAGTGATGATTGCCCCTATTCCGCTACCGTAAGCGTTCACGGCTCCGTCAAATATCATCTTCCATTTGGAACTCATCTCTGGCCCTTCGTCTGGCAACGGCTCTTCGCAATCTTTCATCTTTAGGTACATGATATCCTCGTCAGGAAAATCAAACCTCATCGATTGGTAATCTTCAATAGGCTGCTCCGCCAGATACTCAGACAGCACACTCCCCTTTATAGCCTTTTGCGAGACATATTGGATGTCATATTCAGTCAAGACCATCTGCCAACGGGAAATTCTCCCTGACAACGCCTGCTTTTCGAACACATATTTGATCGGATCCATCTTCGAGATTAGCATGGTTGTATGATTTAGCATGTATTGCCTCAAACGCTTGGCGGCCCAGGCTAGCGCGCAACAAGTTTTCTCAAGCATTGAGTATCGAGATTCGCAATCTGTAAATTTCTTACTCAAGTAGTAGATCGCATGCTCTTTTCTTCCTGTCTCGTCGTGCTGACCGAGAATGCAACCCATGCTTCCCTCAAGAACCGTCAAATACATGATCAAGGGTCTCCCTGCCACCGGGGGTATCAAAATAGGAGGCTCCTGCAAATACTGCTTTATTTTATCGAACGCCTTTTGACAATTTTCGTTCCACGTTACAGCTTGATCTTTCTTTAACAGCTTGAATAATGGTTCACACGTAGCGGTTAGGTGAGATATGAACCGGGCGATGTAGTTCAACCTCCCTAAAAACCCGCGCACCTCTTTCTCTGTTTTAGGCGTCGGCATTTCTTGAATTGCTTCTATTTTAGCAGGATCGACCTCTATTCCTCTTTCGCTTACGATAAACCCCAGCAGTTTACCCGATCTCACCCCGAAAGTGCATTTATTAGGGTTCAGTCTCAGCCTGAACTTCCTAAGCCTTTTAAATAACTTCAGCAGATTCACCAGATGCTCTTCCTCCGTCTGGGATTTGGCAATCATATCATCAACATAAACTTCGATTTCTTTATGCATCATATCATGAAAAAGAGTCGTCATAGCCCGCTGATATGTTGCCCCAGCATTTTTCAAACCAAAGGGCATCACTGTGTAGCAAAATGTTCCCCAAGGCATTATGAAAGTGGTCTTCTCCATATCCTCTAGCGCCATTTTAATCTGATTATAGCCTGAAAAACCATCCATGAAGGAGAATACGGAGTATTGAGCGGTATTATCAACTAGCACGTCAATATGAGGAAGCGGAAAATCATCTTTTGGGCTTGCTTTATTCAAATCTCTATAATCCACGCACATCCGCACCTTGCCATCCTTCTTTGGCACTGGTACGATGTTAGCAACCCATGAGGAATATTTTGTCACAGCCAGGAAACCAGCGTCCCACTGTTTTTGAACTTCCTCTTTGATCTTCACTGCCATATCTGGTCGAGTTCTGCGAAGCTTTTGTTTGACCGGCGGGCATTCTTCTTTCAGTGGCAGACGGTGCACAACCATATCTGTATCGAGCCCTAGCATATCTTCATACGACCAAGCAAATACATCATTATACTCTTGGAGCATTTCAACCAGTCTTCGCTTGATATCGCCCTACAGTGCGGCTCCGATACGAATATTCTTCTCAACTCCTTCCGACCCCAAGTTGATAACTTCGATGACCTCGTCGTGAGGCAGAATGGCTCTTTCCTCTTGCTTCACCAACCAAGACAGTTCTTCAGGAACGTCACTATCTTCGACAACCTCTTCTTCGGCCTGAAATATCGGGTGCTCAAAGTCTGGACGAGTCATAGGTGGTTCAAGGATGTCATCTGAAAATGTTATCCTGCAAAAGGAATGGTTAAGTGCTTCAAAATGCGTATAAAGCGAATAACCACGTTGCTATTTTATTGAAAAATACAAAATAAGAAAGACAGAGATTACAGTATTTGCACATGAAAAACGCCGTTTATTTAATGATTAACACGCAATGTTCATAACAACATAGCCCTAAGCAAATCCGGATGCCCCGGGCAAGACATCAGATTATTCAACAATTAATAAAGCAAAGCATTACTGTTTAAGAGTCACAGGAACAAGCTCCTGAATAGACCAGTTGCACAGTCCCTGTCCTGGCGTGCTTGGCTGAATCCAGGCATTCATATCACAGTCGTTGTCTCCTTCGTCAGACTCTGAAGCAGCGTTGATGGTTTCATGATATACTCCACTGGCAGAGATGGTTATTGGCCCTCTGAAATGGGGTGCTCCCACAGCAGGTGTTGATGACGACGGTTGGTACCCCAGCCCGAATCGGTCCATCTTTACAGGAATATCCAGCACTTTGCCCCAGCCCTTTGCTTCTTCTGCCTCCACTAGAGCTTGAGCTTCTTTATACGACGAGACGGCTATTTCTGACACTTTGCTTGGCCCGGGACCTTTGTCCTTGATACGCAAACCTTCAAATGCCTGGCAAGGTGTTTCGTGGATCTCTCCATCGACCTCCACATATTTAAATGACGACAGATGGCTGACCAGGATGTCCTCTTCTCCGCATACGGTGACTACGCTGTCTCCGACCATATATTTCAACTTCTGATGCAGGGTAGACGTGACTGCCCCAGCCCCATGAATCCAGGGTCTTCCGAGCAGGCAGCTATACGCAGGCTGTATATCCATGACATAAAACTCAGTTGCAAACACCTCCGGCCCTACTTGCAGGGGCAATGTTATCGATCCAAAGACTGTTCTTCGCGTGCCGTCAAACGCTCTGACTACCAGGTCACTGGGCGTGCACAGGATTCCTCTGACATCTAGCTTCATCATCGCTTTCTTGGGCATCACATTCAGAGATGATCCGGTGTCGACCAATACATGCGACATTACTGATCCTCTACACTCGACAGATATGTGCAGAGCCATATTATGATCTCTCCCTTTCGGGGTCAAATCGAAGTCGGTAAAGCCCAAACTGTGGCCGGCATTCACATGTGCCAACACTCCTTCCAGCTGATTTACAGAGACGTCTTGGGGGACGAAGGAAGTATCCAGGACTTTCAACAAAGCATTTCTGTGAGCTTCCGAACACATGAGCAATGACAAGATGGATATTTTGGACGGCGTCTGTTGCAGATGCTCCACAATCTTATAATCACTTTTTCGAATCAAGCACATGAACTCTTCTACCTCTTTCGATGCCGCTCCTTTTTCGCTTGCTTGCATTGGGACATTCTCAACCATCTTCCCTTTTCCATTCGCTAGTCTTTCGGCCTCCACTTCAGGCAATATGAAGATCCTACCACTCCTTGTCATACCTCCTGAACCAACAACGTTATCCACAGTCTCGGCTGGCTGCTTATGAACATCAATCTTTATCCCGTCACAATACACCTCCAACCCATATGACCATGGGACTGCTTTCGTATTCTCGTACGGGACTGGTCCGGCCTTAGTTATGGTGATCGGTGGTCGCTGGACCGGTGCTGCAATAGTGATTGTCTTTCGAGGAACCGTTACGGTGGCCACATCGCTCTGATCATCTGCTGCTGCCTCTGCAGGCTCTTCGGTTGCTGCTCGGTCAAACTGCAATATGCCTCCATCAATTAAAGCCTGAATGCCTTTCTTCAGTTCATCACATCCCCCAGCTAGGGTTCAGCATTCTAAGCAATACTCGCCACATCCTGGATAAACACCCCCTTGCAACAATCTACTCTTTATCTCGCTTAGCGGTGTCTTTAAATCTTCGACATTCATAATCAGATTCAACCCTTCCTCAGTCAGGATGGCGTTTGCCCCATGATTAGGCATGGGTTTCTGCACTATATTCGGCCCTGCCGTTCCGAAATTGATAGTCTTGTTGTCCAAAAGATCCTGCACAACGTGCTTAAAAGCATGGCAACCCTCTATATCGTGGCCCGGAGCCCCAGAATGAAACTCACAGTGCCTGCTTGCATCATAACCATACGGAGGAGTTCCCGTTATCGGTGCCAGAGTTCTCTTCTCTACCAAATTTAGACCCAACAGCGTCTGCAACAAATCTGTGTAGGTTGAGGGAGGCTTCTCAAACACTCTTCTTGGTTTACCACCCTGGAATCTTCGCTGAGCCTGCTGTGCCCCCTGCTGTGGCTGCTGCTGCTGCTGCTGCTGTTGCTGCATTGGCTGCTGCTGAAACGGTTGTTGTTGTTGAAGTGGTTGTTGCTGATATGGGATAGTAACACTCGCCACCTGCTGCGGCTGATGATATTGGTTTCGTCCCCTGCCTCGGCCTCGACCTCCAAATATTGTGCTTGCCTCGCCCTGACGGCGCCCACCAAAAGCCTTCTTATTACTGCCAGATGCAGTTGATTCCTCAACCTGGAATTTTCCTTGTTTAATGTTACGTTCAATCTTTTCTCCCATCAGAATTAAGTCTGAAAAACTGGCCAGAGATGTATGAAACAACATGTCATGAAACAAGCCTGTGAATGTGCCGACGAACATGTCATTCATTTCCTTGTCTTCTAAAGGAGGACGGACCCTGGCAGCCATATCGCGCCACCTTTGCGCGTACTCTTTAAAGCTCTCACCCTTCTTCTGCGACAGCCCTGCCAATTGGACCCGATTAGGCGCCAAGTCGCTGTTATACTTGTAGTGAGCTACAAATGCCTCCGCCAATTGCTTCCATGTCTTGATATTGGTTGGCTCCAACCCCATGTACCACTCTAGGGAAGGGCCTGACAAACTATCCTGAAAGAAATGCATTAGCATTCTCTCATCAGTTGAATATGCAGACATCTTTCTGTAATAAGCTCGCACATGCACTTTCGGACAGGTGTCCCCTTTATACTTATCAAACGTAGGAGCTTTGAATTTGATTGGCACCCTCAAGCCAGGTACCAGACCCATTGTTGCCATGTCCAAGCCCACAGCACTTTGGTTCAGGACCCCCCTCATCTGCTCTTCTAGCATTCTGATCTTCTGGGAGTTATCCATCGGCCCTTCGAAGCCTCCGCCGAAGAAAGCGTCCTCCTGCTGATCTTCTTGCCACATACCATTCCCAGCTCCATACCCATCATATTCATTATGGCGGCCAGCTCTAATCTGATTCATCCCCGGACCTCGGCCTCTGTTGCCGTATCCCTGAACACCTCCAGCAGGCCCAAAAGCCATTAACCCAGCGCCGTTTCCATTTCCGAAACCTCCATAGCCCTGATTGGCCACACCATAACCATCTTGCCCAAAGCCTTGAGCATTGAAACCATATTTCCCAGCGTTATCGAATCCCTGATCATTGAACCCGAATCCCGCATTGCCAAAGCCGTTGCCTCCCATATTATCACCCAAGTTGACATCACCAAGCCCAACGTTATGGACGGCAGTCTCGTTCCCAACTCCGACGTTACCATTCCCAGCAGCGGTAGCGTTGTTGACATTAGCAGCAGGTATATTGACTACGGGCGGAGCCACTGGCGTGGGAGTGCCATCTCCATGAACAGTATCGACCCGTACAGACTGATGATCCTCGTTACCGTGACCAGCATTTCGGGCCAACAGAGGTTGCACCATGGCTTGCAAATTCTCCTGACCTTTTGCAATAGCTTCCATGGTCTGCATAAAGAGAGCTAGCTTCTCGCGCACATCTTGCATCTCGTTCTGCATTTGATCCATGATTCTTCGACAGTTGGTGCGAGTGGAATAGCGGTGCGGGTGCTGATCTGCAATCCTGAAAATACCTGGTACAGAGCAGGGAATAAGATATCATCCCATAATTACCTGTAATGCAATATGAATATGAATGCAATGCAATGTGTGTCTGTGCATTAGGGAAATTCATTCCCCGATTCTAGTGTGGAGGTGCCGGCGCCATGACGGTGCTAGAAATACAGAGATCGGAGTTGAATCACAGAAAGCCTCATATATTGCAGAGAAATCAGTACAATATCACTGAGAGTACAAAGAAGGCATGACCTCAACCAACAATCCTGGTGATGGTCAGCACTATGCAAATAAAGCATACAAGTTATTACATGAAATGATCAAACACCCCCATAAGTCTGGTATTCTTCTAGCAACTTCTTGGTCTCCGAATGACTTGGTCGAGCAAGCAGCCCTTCAACAAGTTGGTTTCTTTTCTTAAGAACACGCCGCACGTCTTCAGCGGTTTCTTCCCATGCCCCCTCTCTGAAGCGATCCTCTAGTTTACGCTTCTGAGACACAGCTTCATCTCTGCCTTTGATGGCCTTGTTTAGTGCATTCTGGAGACTGTACCGGGTCATCACTTCTTCTTCACACTTCTTGATGCTGGACTTCAACTGCTCTTCGAGGTCGGAAATTTGCTGCTTCAACTTATCTTCCCTCTTCTTATTGTTGGTGAGCATGGCATTCCAGGTCTTATTGCAAGAAGAGATCTCTCGGTGAGCGATGTCAAGCGCTTTCTTCTTGGATTCCAGCATGTCATGGGAGCTTCTGAACTCTTGCCCCAGACATTCGCGCTTCTTCTTTTCCTCAGTCAACTCAGCCCCTAATCTGTTCATTAGCTCAATCTGCTGCTGGAAAGCATGCACGGCCTTGTTTCTCTCGCTGCGTATCTGGGCTAGCTCCTGCTCTAACCCTTCGTTGATTTTCATCAAGGCTTCTTTTTCTTTCACAACTTGCTCGTAGGCCTCCCTAGAAACAGTAGTTGGCTCTACTACCGGGATGGGAACAAGAACTGGTGCATCTGGAAATGGCATCCGCAACTGACTTGCTCTCTCCTGGATCCAAACCCTGTAAGGTGCATAAGCCTGACAGTCATTCTTTCCTAACAGCGGCTTCCCTCTTCGGTTAATACGCGTCCAGGCATGCTGCAGCTTGGCTAATAACTCTCCCTTCAAATCTCCGGTGAAGTACAGAGATTCCTGTACTTCTTCCTCCTTGGGCGGGTCCTTCAGTGCATATCCGAACTGACGGACCAACAGAGATGGGTTGTAGTTGATACACCCTTTCCTCCCTATCAACGGAACATTAGGGTACCCAGAACAACTGAATATAAGCTCGGATCCCAGCAGATCCCTATCAAACCATTCGACGTCTTCGGAAGATAGCCTCATCAGGCGCTCTGACCAGCTAGCTGTGGTTGCACTCCTCACAAAAGATCCCTTCATGGGAAGGTGGCTTTTAAACCACATATCCAGCAATGGTACACAGAAATGAACATTCTTTCCTCTTCCCTTCTCATTCTTGTAATGCAGTGAGTGGTAGAAATCTCCGAGCAAGGTCGGTACAGGATTACCAGCGGCAAACAAGTAGAAGGCATCGAAGTCCACAAAATCCGGTACATTGGGAAACAATATTATGCCGTAAATGCACAGAGCCAGCACAGCATTGAAGGCAATCCAACACCCGCTCTTAGCGTACTCTTGGGCTTTACCAATCAAGAATTGGAGCGAGAAGCCTGGCACCCCACGGGAAACAGTAGTCAACAGTTCAGAAGCATCCATATGCAAAGCTTTTGCCAAGTCTTCCGGCTTGGGCTTAATGCCAGAATGAATGAATGGAACCTGGTTCTGCACGGGTAACTCAGTAAACTCCACATACTCCTCAATGGTAGGCCCCATAATGAAATCAGCAAATGTAAAACATCTCAATGCGGGATCATAGAATTGCATCAAAGCGTACAGCCCATCTAGCTCTATCTCCGTGGGTTTGCGCACCAATCTCAATAGTCTTCCATAGCTCATTCTGAAGCTCCTATGAACCTCCTCATCAGCCAGAGAGATCAACCCAAGCAGGGGAACAACATCAGGAGTAGGCAATTTGTAAGCAACTGTCCTTCTTAAGCTGGCCATGACCAATCACTCAGAAATCCGGACACTAGAACTAGGGAAATGCAAATGCACCTGCAGCACAGACACACGTTAGTGGGATGCAATGATGTTGAGTATGCAAACAAATGCAATGCAAGTAACATGCAACGGGGACCAACTGCCGTAGCTGAATAGCCTGAACCATATCAAGAAGTCTCAGATAGACTCTCTAGAAGTCCTCAAACCCTGGTCTCAGATAGACCTAACACAAAGCTCTAACAATGGTCTCTGACAGACCTCAGGACAAGAACTCCCACTGGTCTCTGGTAGACCTTAAATCATATCTCGAACTGGTCTCTGACAGACCTTAGAACTCTCCAAATGGTCTCTGACAGACCTCAAAACTCTCCAAATGGTCTCTGACAGACCTCAGAACTCTCCATAAATGCTCAAGATCTCTGATCAAGAAGTAACCGGTATCTGAAAGTCTAGTTACCTGCGTAACCCCAAAACCTCTCACAGGTGGATGTCCTAGTAACCGACAAAGGTATGGCATCCTATGCGGTCGTCGGCGTAACAGACTTTCAGGGTTGATGATACGATTCCCAGAAGGAGTGGCATCATCAAATCCTGAAGAGGCCTCACTTAGCCAACTTCCAAATGATCGGTCCCCAGAGTCGACAATTCAACCAACCAGCAACCCACGCCAACCAAAGGAAGGGGCAGGAGGCCAACCAGAGGAACCTCGTCTGAGTGTAGATTTCGCGGGACACCAAGGCAAGCAAAACAAGCGGGCGCCAACTAATCTCTACTCTAATTCTAGGTGCACTCAAGCCCAGGTCCGGCTTCTCACTCAATATCAGAACACCCGTCACACCCCAATACAGCAATAATAATCAATATATATAATGCTGAAAATAAAGGTCAGAAATATAAATCCATACAAAATCCTCGACGGGAAAACAAGCGTTAGGATTGACTCTCTTAAGGGACGTTGGATCCCAAATGCATAAGGACCACCGCAGTCCTTAGCGGCTAGGGGACGTTGGATCCCCAGCAGAGTCGCCAGCTGTCGCTACTGTGAAAATCGGCACCGGCTGAACAGAAGAGTCGCCACCGTGCGTTATTTATCCCACGGGAGGGAAAGGAAACGCTCAGAGTAAACCTCGCACAACACGGGAAAGGTATGGTCATCGCAACCAAAACCTGGATTCGGGAGTCGGTTACGCAAGGGGAAGGTATTAGCACCCCTCACGTCCATCGTATTCGACGGGATCCACGCTTGTTTTCGGGTATGGATTGTTATTCTATCTACTCTACAGGTCTGGGGTTAAAGGAAAATAAAATGACTCGGCAAAGTATCGCACTTTATGCCTACGTATTCCCGTCTGGAACGAGAAATCAGAGTCAGCGTAGATCGCCTACCTACGGGAAAGGAGGGGAAGGTTGCTCGCTAGGATATCGCATCCTATGCCTACGTACTTCCACACTGCATGGAAGATCAGAGCAAACGTAGTTCGGGCCACGTACGACACAAGTCTGTCTTGGTTGTTTTTATTCCTTCTGGAAAAGGTTTTTCTGATTAACAGTCCAAGCGGACAAAAATGACGTTTTGATGAGTTCACACTCTTTTACGGAAGAAGTGTCTTTTATTGTGTTTGAAATCTTATTGTATTTTCTGTTTATTTTGAGAAAGAAGAGACAGAACCCTAACCTACGGTTGCGAAGGGAATCAAACTAACCTAATTGTTATCATGCATGGGTTAAGACCTAGTGTCTATCATACTCCTCTCTTGCACGGAGAGAAACAGAGATCCTAAGGGAATAGACGGAAACAGAAACAATAGCAGATATATACAGTAAAGCAGTAAAATACATGGATGCAACAATACAAGCGAGGCAAGGGAGTCCCACTCAACCTCGAACCTGGAAAACAATAGGCAAAAGCGAACAGACTTCACTTTCAACCCAGCAGGGTAAACAGCAAACAATACAGTCCAGAAAACCAATCAATACATCAGAAATGAAATACAGCAGAAAAAAATAAACAGCATCAGCAGCTCTGAAACAACACTTGTCTTCAAGTAATCTCCAAACGACTACAAGCTTCAGCAAGCATCAGTCTCCATCTACACAGCTTTCCAGCAAGGTCTTGATCATCAATCTTCCATCTGCAATGGCTTTTCTTCAAGTCCTATCTTCCAAGCTGAGGGATCAATCACAAGAGTGAATTGGGTGTGAAGCCATTAGTTGACTACCAAGGGTGGCAAACCAACTGCTACTAACACATAAGATATTTTCTCTCAAGAGTTCTATCCCTTAGACAGCAGCACCAAGCCTTCCAAAGGAAGGGGGTGAGTGTCTTAGAGAGACTCTGCATCACAGAGAAGAATGGAGGCAGTCAAGACCTTCCATATTTGAGAATCAAGCATTCTAATCTAGAGCTCTGCCTAGCTCCTAAACCCTAATCTCCTCAACAGCTGCTAGCAGGAATCTACTCATCAACTCTGGAAGTTGTTCTTCAAGCTCTGGATCTCCAATGGCTTCAACATCACAAGTCTTCAGCTTCCAATCCCCAGACAATCCCAATACCCACACAGACAAAACAATAATCCCCAGAGGGCACACCACACCAACCAATCAAATATAGCAGTATATACTAATAGCAGTAGGGGAATCCTAGTGATTTCTAAGAGGATCTATCCTATACCCATAACCCCTATAGTCCATACCCCAAAAATCAAATTAAAATTTCCTAAAAGAATTAAACTATCTCACCTAAGTTGGTTTGAAACCCTAATTTTATTCATGTTGTTCACACTTACACTAATCACCTAAAATTAATTCCTAAAAATATGAACTAAATTGTATGCACAAGCTAATCTTATCTACTAATCAACCTAAAAAGAATGGACAAAAAATATTATAGCAACTATTAGAACAAAAATTATCAAATTCATGTATGAAATGAAACACCTAAAATAGGCATTTATTTGGAAAATATGGGAAAAATATCAAATAAAAAAATAAAATGTAACTTTTATTTTTTATAATTTTCTAGACAGAATTATTGACCTATAGAAAAAACAAGAATCAAAAAATATTAATTTTCCATTTTTATATGATTTTTTAAAGATGCAAAAATATTAAAGGAAATAAAAATGACAAAATATGAATAAAAGGGGAGGGGGTGCCATCAGCAAGGGCGCCTAGTTGTTTTTATTGAGTGGGCCAGAACACAGGGGTGCAGATATTAAAAGTCTTAGGCCCATACGCGCTTCAGAAAAATCAAGTAAAATTACCAGAAAAATGGATAAACCCTCGGTGCAAACAGCATTAAAAACATGTACATTTTATTGGGCTCATCAATTGGGGGGTGGGGATAGAAATCTGGACCCAGCCCACGCGTTTCAATTAATGAAACGATGCGTTTCATTCCCAGTCACCTTTCCCTCGTATTCCAACTTCAAATATCAGCCCTAGGATGCAATGAAAGAGTCAAATAATCGTGAGGATCGGACGGTCATCCTTCATCGTCCCCAAAGCAAACCCTAGAATTCAGAGTTTCACTCTCCATGCAGCCATGTTCAGGTCCCTTGTTCTCTCTGAATACGCCATGAAATCCAGATGCATAACGACCAAACTCACTCCATTTCTTCCCCTCTACACAACTATACTCTCAATTTGTACTGAAACTAGCCCTATAATAAAACCCGATAGGTGGAAGTTCTGGACACACTGAATTGCACCTGGTGTGCATGATCACCAATCTTACTCAAACTAACCTAGAACGATCTACAAGTCATGGTGAGCATTCTGAGCCAAACATCTAACATTCTCTTGCCCTAATTCAGGAGTTCTTGATTATCACAGTTTCACCACTCTGCCATCAAACTTCATATAACTCTCTCTAGATCTCATGAATCAAATCCCCTATGGTCTCTAAGCATTCCTATCTTAACCACATGATCTACAACTGAATAAATAAGGAGATTCGAAGGGAAATGCCTACCTTGCAAGTGATGATGGCAGGTGTAGTTGTGCTGCAATTCAAGACTTGTTGACCTCCAATATTGATCTCCAATGGATGCTGATTCTTCTGTTTGCAATGGTAGTTGCTCAATCTTCTTGAATCACCTTATCCCTCTCTTCATGCCAGTTGGAGTATAAACTTGAATCACCCAAACCAGCCACGAATTCCTCTCAATTTCCTTTGCCAATTACTCTATGATGATGGTGGATGATGATGATAACAGAAATTAAGATGATTGATGAAGTTTCAATGGAGTTTGAAGAGAAAATGCAAATTGGAGTGAAGGAATCAAAGTAATGTTTGCAAGCTCAAAGAATCACCAACCAATGCACAAATGGCTTCATTTCCTTATATAGGTGAGGATTAACAGAATGAGAAGCTTCTAGATTGGTCCTAGAGGGATCTAGAAACTTGTGGAGATTTCATGAACTTATCATTTGATGGTATTTTGAATCATCTCATATCATGTTTGCACCTTTGGTAAACTTGAGTGAAAATATCCTTTCATGAGATATTAGGAGTGTATGCATGAAAAACCAAGCTTTTCCTTGCCTTGTGTTAAGTTTTACCATGTTGCCTTATGATGCAAGAAACAAATTTACAAAGGAAGTCCAATTTTTAAGCCTAAACTCAAATATGTGTCTGAACCAATGTCTCTAAAATGATGTTGGGAATCAATTTGGTATATTGGATGACCCATATTGGATTTGTATATCTCTCAAACCATTTTCCAACTTGAACTTTTTCAAGTTATATGCCTTTTTTAGGCCATTTTTCACCAACTTTGGTCAAGTCTCATTCTATGCATTTCCAAACTTCCATGACTTCTTTTCTTGACTAAAAATGGCATTTTGAGCAACTTTTATGTTGGGAAGTTTTTCATTTGAAGCTCCCTTGTATGAGTTTTGGGCATAGGCTAAGAATGACCTGTAATCCTCAGATGACCAAAATACCCTTTGCTTGCCAAGATCATAAGTAGAGTTCCACAAATCATATGAATGCATGCCATACCATTCTAGAAAGCTAAGACAATGAGGAACAATTCTTATGTTGACCATAAATTCATTTGAAATCTCCTTGAGGGGTAAAAATATCTTGGAAGTCAAGTCACTTTCACAGACAAAAATTCAGATACCCCAGATGACCTGTAACTTGCAAGGACCATAACTTGAGTTCTATAAATCTCCTTAGTGTCTTCCACCACTCAAATTAAAGGTATTGAGATCCCCTACAAGTTCCATGTTGGCAAAGGATCCATTTGAAGCTTGCATTTTGACTTATCTTGCTTGGAAATTTGACCTAAATTAGGGGATTTTACACAGAAACCCTAATTTAGAAACTCCTCTTCTCCTTGATTTATCCTGATTTCTCCTTAGCATATCATCATATCCTTATTCTTCATGTCAAATGATGAATCCCACATCTCTCCAATAGCCTTTAATGCCTTTCAATCAGTCAATTGACCTAGAGTTGACCTAGGGTTGACCCAGATGAAACCCTAGTTGACTGTCTTCAACTGCAATACTTGTGACTTCACCAATGACTTATCTCTTTCTCCAAATGACTTTCTAAGTCTCCCAAGATGTCTAGCTACTCCCCATGCCTTCAATTCACAGCTCATACTTTCCTTGATGATCCCCAGGTACCCTCAGATAGGAGATGGATGCACTTGCTTGATCTATTAACTTCCCAGCTTTCAAATTCTTTCTGATGACTTGAATGAGATTGAATCAGGATAATAACCTCTTGATAGGCCTCTAGAGATGAGAATAATGATTGGTTCTCTGTTGGCTGACTTGCTATGCTTATGCTATGCAGATGAGTAACCTATGCAAATGCTAATAATATTGAAACATAAACCAAGTGAATAAGGTTGAGCAAATTTTAGGGTGCAACAAAATCCAATGTGAATGTTGGGAAATCAACTAGTGAAGCAGACAAAAGACAGGTGAGCTCCCTGTTCCGGCTGAGGACGGACATGCAAAAATGAAATGCAAATGCAATGCAAAAAATGAAAAATGCTAATGCACACACAAAGGATCAAGACCGTTGTGCTGTAGACTGAGGAAGATCAAAGCTCTGCTTCAGCAAGAATATAGTACTGCTCCGATAGAAACCAACTGATACCAATAATCCAGATTCAAACTGTAGAGAAAACCGGATAATCTGGAGGTAAATGTTTCCTGCATAACCCCAGTCCCACTCACAGGTATGGACCTATTCACTAATAAGGTATGGCATCCTATGCGTTTGTCAGTGTCACATACTTTCAAGAAATAAATGATACGTTCACCATTTCTGGTTTGGCATCATCATCTCCTGAAGAGGCCTCACTTAGCTGACTCACAAATGATCGGTTCCCAGAGTCGACAACCCTCAGGTCCAAAATTCCTTCGAGCCCAAAGGGCCAGAAAGAACATTGTCAAAGAGAATCTTGTCTGAATGTGAATTTCATAGTGAACTAGTACGAGCAAAGCAAGCACATCCACCACTACTAATGCTAGGTTTGTACTCAAGCCCGGGTCCGGCTTATCACTCATCGGAACTTCCCTCCCCATAGCACAACAATAATGACATATGATGCTGAAAATAAATGCGGGAAAATAAAGTGCGAAAGTAAATAAAGTACATATATACAACACCCAAAGACAAACAAACAAGCGCTGGCATTGACTCGCATAGGGAACCAGATTCCCCAGCAGAGTCTCCAGCTGTCGCAACTGCGAAAAACAACCGGCGAAAAAATAGAAGAGTCGCCACCTTTCGTTATTTATCCCATAGAGAGGGAAAGGAAACGATCGGAAAAACCTGACGAAAAAAGGGAAAGACAAGGTCATTGCAACCAAGTATGGATTCGGGAGTCGGTTACACAAGAAGAAGGTATTAGCACCCCTCACGTCCGTCGTACTCGACAGGATCCACGCATTGTTGTCTATCTAGAAGGGTGTGTCGAAACTATCTAGCTAAAGGCTCAGAGACAAAAGAAAAAGAAAGGAGAAGTGACTCGGCAGAGCATCGCTGCTATGGGCCTACGTATTCCCGTCTGGAACGATAAATCAGAGTCAACGTAGTTCGGCTAACTACGGGCGAAAAGGGGGAAGGTTGCTCGCCAAGACATCGCGTCTTGTGCCTACGTACTTTCATCTGGTATGAAAGATCAGAGCAAATGTAGTTCGGGCTAAAAGGACCACATGTTGGTTCAAAAGTTTTTTAGGCCCGAGCAGGGTTAACAAGTAGTTCTAGCTGTTGGTGTATGCAGCTCGACCATTGGAGACTTAGGTGTTACCGTTTGTGATAGAACTAAGAGTTAACAACACTCTTTTATCTGAAAATATTTTCCTGATTAAGATCCCGAGGGATGAAAAAGGTTTGAAGTGTTTTTGTGTTTTTTATAGAAGAAGTGTTTTGAACTTGATTTGTAACTCTTGTTGCACTAGAGGCTATGACCTAAGAGCGAATACATCGTATATCACCCAAAGGGTGTACACTAAACACTCTAGGTCATTGAGAGGAGGCCCCCAATCACCATTTCTCTAGTAGCTTAAGGCTCGTAGCGTGCCACATTTGTCATTCTTTATTAGATGTTTTATGAGTGTTTAAAGATGATAAGAGAAGAAAGGACACTAATGGGAGACTAATAAATCCTAAAAGTTATCATGCAAAGTAGACTTAAAGTTGGGATTCAAAGGGAACTACCTAATGTTATCATGCATGGTTAGGCACTTAATGTCTATCATAACCTCAAGAGGTTAGATAACTTATGGGGAGCATGGCAAAGAAAAGCAAAAGAAGAAGAAGAAAAGAAAGCATATGCAAATGAAGATGCAAACATAAGATGCGCAAATAGAATGAAAGTGGGAGGAAAATAGTGTGGGGCAATAGCCTCCACAAGCTCATATAAACCAATCATGCACAAGATAAATGCAAAAAAGAAAGGATGAGAAAAAGTGCATAAAAAGAAACCACACAAAAAAAGATATCACACAAACAATGCAAGCATAAGACATATGGAAACCCTAAATGGAAGCAACAAAAAGAAAGCACAAACCAACAAGCAATGAACATAATTTTGATCTAAAAATGAAGATACAGAAAGCTCAACATGTCTAATATGTGAAACAAGAAGAGTTGAGAGCTCAATGGATCCACAAAGGTCATTTCCAATTCAAACTAGGTCATGCACTTGTATGAGCCACCTTATGAAATGACCTAACTTGCAAGTCATCTCAAAATTAGGAAAAAGGCTCAAAAATTGAAACATAAAATGCACAAGGAAGCTAAACATGTTGGCAAACAAAGGCCAAAAGCACAAGGCTATATTCCCTCAAAGCAAAAGGCTATATTCCCTCAAAGCACCATCAAAAGAAAATAATATTCAAGATGTACCACTTTGAAATGGGAGAAACAAAGGTCAAAAGAAAAGCCACAAAAGTCAACCCTAAAGTTAACCAACCAGGGGCAAAATGGTCCTCAAAAATTGTTCAACTCATCATGGGTATGAGGATCAATTTTCATTCATTGGACCCAAAGGAAATGAGAGAAACAATCAAAAGATCAAACAATGTCAAGATTGAACTCATTCAAAACAACTCCAATGTTTAATTCTAATTTGAATTGCAAATAAAACCAAAAAATAAAATAAAAATATCATAAAAATAAAGGACATCTCAAAGTTTCTAAAAAATATTTTTGTGGAATTTTAGGAACATTAGAGCTACTTTAAATGATTTAAATCCAAAACAGAAATAAAACAAAATAAAAAAAGAAATAAAAAGAGAATAACAAGATCAAGGGTGCATACAGCAAGCAAATCACGTTCAAAACACGTATGGGCCCAGGAGGGAGGTGCAAATAGAAGACACGGTCCAAAGCCCACAACAAAAATAAAACAAATCTGGCAAGAAAATGCAGCATAGCATATGGTGGAAATCAATACAAAGTGCATGATCAGAAAGCAAAACAATCAAGTGGCTCAGAATATGCCAGCTCATTTAATGAATTTCAAATATGATTAAGTGTGTGCAAGTCAAAGTGTGTGTATCATGCGTCTTAATCATGTCCGTGCATGTGAAAAGTATGAAGATCCAACGATCCACAGCGTGCCACATAATCATCTTCTCCATCTCAAATATCCAAAACCAGGTGGTGGCCGGAAAACAACTCCGGTCATCTTCCTCACAACTCCGGCCACCGCGCACATGAACAACAACACACAGTCACGAAAACTTCACCAAATTTGACAAACCTTATATGCAAATTCATCCTCAGATCACATAGAACACGAATCCAGCATCCATTTCCACTAATTGTGCATAACAAAAGCAAATCGAAACAAAATAGTATGGTGCACCAAAATCAAAAGTTCACAAACATCAACCAAAAGCATCCAGAAATCATCTACGCACTACATAGATCACAAATATGCAAAAAATGGCAAGCAATGGCATCATGAATTGAGAGAAAAGTTGATTTCAAGATTACCTAGTGGAATGCCTCCACTGGGCCTTGAAATGGTGTTGGAGCTTGAGAAAAACCATCCAGAATCATTTCATGATCTTCACTAAAGCTATTTGGATGCTTGATTTGGCTTGAAATCCATTGAATCTCAGAATTCGTATTTTGAATTTTCTTCACTTTTTCCAAACTGTTCTTGATCCAATTCTCCTCCAAATCGTGTTCTGATGCTTTGTACATGTTCAAAAGTTTATATATGATGGATCTTGATTGCTTTGGAGCCCAATTTCAGTCCCTAAGAGCCCAATTGAAATCCATGATTTTTGAGTTTTCAAGCTTGGCCATGTGCACGAATTTGGCTTCAAAACAGCTGCAAATTGGCTTGAATCAGTTACTTGGAGTGTAGGGAACATGAATGGCCAAGATTAATCCCTTGTTTGATCTTAATGGTGAACATTGCATGTGTAGCTTAAGCTTGAAGTAATCTTGGAAATAGCACATCAAAACTCACCAAATTCAAATTCTAGAAATGCCATTGTGTTTGAAATATGTTTTGCACTCAAAATATGTACTCACTTGCACAAAAATGATCCAAAATGAATTAAGTTTGATTTTCTCATTTTACGGCCTTTTCCATGAAAGTCACTTTAGGAATTCTTTAATCCAAGCCAAACTTATAACTTCTTAATGCTTGGTTGAACAATTGACACCATTTGGAGCAAGTTTGATGTTGGAAAAATCTCCATTTGAAGTGTGCAAGTTGGTGAAATGGACCTATAATTCTATGACCTATAATCTCACTTTCCCAAAATACCCCTGACTTCCAAGCCTCATAACTTGAGTTCTACAAATCTGATGAAAGACTTATAGTACTCTTTGGAAAGCTAAGATCATGAGGAACAACTTTCATGTTCACCGAAAGTTGAGGAGAAACATCATTCTAAGTCAACAATTGCTTGGAAGTTGGTTCAGGTTTGTTGACCAAAATCACATTCATCTGAGGACCTGTAACTTGTCTGCATCATAACTTGAGTTCTATAAATCCAATCAAGGACTTCTAGTACTCAAAAGAAATATAAGAACATGCTCTACAAGTTTCATGACCATGTTAAGATGAGATGAGAATTCTATCTTGAGAAAGGTGGTCTTGAAGTTGGGGACTAAACAGGGGATTTTACACTGAGAACCCTAATTTAGTAACTTCTCACACTCTTGATTTTTGATAAATTGATCTTGAAATGATATCTCATGTATCTTAACACAACATTCCATGACCACAAAGGCTTGTAATTGAGTCTTAATCTCCTTCAATTTCATAATTGACTGAGGGTTGACCAGATGAAAACCCTAGATGCAACATTCTTGACTGTGGCTTCTTCCACCTCACACAACAACTTGAATAAGCTCCACAATGACTCTCAAGACACTCAATGATCTCTCTCAACATCTTATATCCATAACTATGCATTCACAACCCTCTGATGCTCTTCAACTGGACTCCAAGTTAGGAGTTGACCCACATACATCCATCCATCCTTTCACAAGACTATTGACCACTTCTAGATGACATGATGACCATTCAAACTTGAGTAACACCCCTTTCATAGGCTCAACACTCTGAGTAGACTCCTATTTCCATGCACAACCTCTTGATCCCCTGTTCATCAAAAGTTAAGGAGAAACATGATTCTAGGTCAAAAGTGCCTTGAAAGTTGGTTGACTTTTGTTGACTGAAAACATAATTCATCTGAGACCTCTAACTTGCCAGCATCATAACTTGAGTTCTAGAAACCCAATGGATGAGTTCTAGTACTCAAAAGAAAGCTAAGAACATTCTCTACAAGTCTCATGTTTATGTCAAAGTGATATTACACTTGTAGCTTGAGATATGTGGTCTTGAAGTTAGACACTAAACAGGGGATTTTACACTGACAAACCTCTGAAACCCTAATTTAGTAACTTCTCACACTCTTGATTCTTCTTGAATTGATCTTGAAATAACATCTTAGATGCTTCAACATAATTTTCTATGACTATAATGAATTAGAACTAAGTCTTAATCTCCCTCAAATCCTCAGTGGATCTTGCACTAGGCAGATGAAACCCTAGGTGTACAATATTTTGACTGCAACCTCTTGCACATGATATAACAATTTGCATAAGCTCCACAATGGCTCACAAAGCACTCAATGGGCTCCATAACATCTCATATCCATATCCATGAATTTGGGATCCTCAGATGATCCTTAATTACCCTCCAAGATATGAGATAAGCAATATACATCTACTCACTTTCTCAAAGAGCTCTGACCAACTTTTGATGACTTGATGAACACTCAAACTTGTTTGGAACCCTTGAAAAACCTTCTCTTGCTATGCACACCTCTTGATCCCCTACAAATGAACAGTGATATGCAATGCAAATGCTAGAACATTGCAATGAAAACATAAGCCAAGTAAAGAAAAGGTTGGGCAAATTTGGGGGTACAACAGGTTGTACAGGTTGCAAAAAAAAAATTTCGAGTCATCCAAGGTTTTTTTGTTGTATGTCCATGTAACTCTTCTTCTAATGCTTTAGAAGACTTCAGATTTTTCCTTTGAAACTTTTTACTCTATTCATTTGGTCCTTCTTACTATTTTCCAATTTTTAAAGAAAAGACTTTGCAAGTTTCAATACTTATGGTGCCAAAAGTTGATGCATGTGTTTCTGTAGAACTTTGGAGTCCTTCCATGGTTCTTGAACTAAAATGTAGAAGCAATCTGTCAAATTTTATTCTCTAGGTTTTTTATGTTGACACCTTGAGATTGAAATTGATTATTTGTATCTTGAATAAATGATTTAATAATAGCTTCCAACTGGTTGTTTCCTCGTGAAGCTACTACCTGATTTGGTGCAGAAAAATTAGGTAGAATTTGTGATGCTTCGAGCTTCAATTGATTTTAGTTGTTGCTCCATGAGAAGTTTAAATGATTATTCCATCCTGGACTGTATGTGTTGCTGTAGAGGTTATTGTACTTTTGATTTCCCACATAGTTCACTAAAATATGGTCTCAGTGACTTCATGTATACCAGTTGTCTTCTTTGGATAATGACTAGCCATTAGCATGTGTTAGCACTAATATTTTCAATCAAATTATACCCTTCTTCAAAGGATTTGGACAACAATGCTCCACCAGATGATGCATCTAGCATGTTCCTTGATGATGGAACCAGACCATTATAGAATGTCTCTAGCTAAATACATATTTGAATTCCATGGTGTGGACATTGCATTAGTAATTCTTTAAAAGATGTGATTTCATTCCTTATTTTAGCATTCTTGGTAGGTTGGAAGTATTTGGCTAGAAAGTTTTCAGTCAGAGCATTCCATGTGGAATTGAAATTAGGTTCTAAGGAATTGAGCCAACTTTTTGCTATATCCCTTAGAGAGTATGGAAACAACCTCAACCTAAAAGCATCATCAGAAATTCCAGGGATCTTAAAATTGCTTGCAACATCTAGAAATTGCTTTAAATGGAGATGAGGGACATCAATAATAGGTCCTGAGTATTGATCAATGGCCTGTAACATTTGGGACATCATAGGCTTAAAATTAAATTGAACTACAGTGGTTTCATGCTTAATGATTTAATGTTCATATCATTTGGATCAAATACAACATAGTCAATGAGATTTCATGCCCTAGAATTGGTTATGCCAATGATGTCAGTCTCAACCATGACACCTTCTTGATGATTCTTTCTAAAGTACTCCTCTAAGTATTCAAATAAAATAGTAGGGACATGTGTTCCTGGTTATTGAAGAGCAATCTGATATCTCCTAAATAATCCAAGTGTTATTTCTAGTTCAGGGCCTCCTCTATAAATCGCGGTTAGCAACATGCCCATGCAGTAATCAGCATTTGTCGTGTCACTAGTAGATAGAAAAATGTTAAAAGCTCAAATTTAATTTTCACAATTTTTTAAATAAAATAAAAGTTTTAGTGACTAAATCCCCAACAACGCCAAAAACTTGTTGGTTCTATTTAACACATGCCAACTATACACAGTTCAATAGTAGCAAGTGATAAAAGAGTATCAGTATTCTTCCCACATAGATTGGATTAAATTAAGTTGACTCCTAAAGATTAAAGTTTGTGAATAGTCATGAGGAAAATATAATAATAATAGTTATTATCGCAGATTTAGAGTTGAGCAATATTATGTGAGAGTAAACAAGTTTAAACAAGTGTAAGAGGCATGTTGGGCAATGCTCCACTGCTGTTTTTTATATAATGTATGTGTGCGATGAGATTTTTTGTGACAAATTATTTTAGAAATTGATTTAATTGTGTATGCCAACAACATAAAATAAATGACACTAAGTTAAGAAAAAAAATTCCAGAGTCTCAAATTAACATTAGTGCACGTCTTTCATAAATTCTACTTTCCCTTATGGTTGTAGTTCTTTATCCCTATAGCAACTAATTAGCAAATATTCACATTCTACTATTTTCAACCATATTTATCATGAGTTCCACATTAACAAACTTTTACCTATTTCTAAGATGATCAGCCAAAGAAATAAATATATGAAAATAAATCACATGATCATAGATTGTTAGTTGTAGGACACAATGGTGGACCTCAGATTCCAATGCAGAGAGTGAGAAACTGTAACACCCCATTTAAAATATTTAGTCATTGTATGTTGTTTGTGATTTTATTGACTTAATTAAGGGTATGTGATTAAGAGAGAGTGTGAGGAATTAGCCTTAATTGAGTAATGTGAATAAAACCTTAGAATAGTATGGCAATAATAATTAATTAATAATGAGTGGAAAATACTAGTAATATTATTGTTATTATTATTATTACCATTATTATTATTATTATTACTATTATTATGATTGTTATTATTATTATTAGTAATAATATTATAAGGGAATTAACTAAGGAAGATCAAACAAATAGGAGGGATTAGTGGAAGGTTACACACAGAGAAAATCAGTTAACGTGAAAAGAGAACAAGAGAAAGAACAAGGGATAGCTAGGGAAAGAGGGTATTTCCACCATTTTTGAAGGATCGAAGCTCAAAATTAAGGTAAGGAAGGAAAATGGGATTCTTTAAGGATGATCTGAACATGAGAGGGTAGTGAGGGTTCCTTTCCCTCTTAAAATTTTTCTGTGTATTCCTTCTTCTTGAATTGTTTGTATGCTTATGTGGTGTTTGCTATGAATTCGTGTCCATATACAGTTCTGACGTGAATCTTTGTTGCATGCTTATTTGGAATGGTAAATTTGTGTTACTGTTGTTCTGTCGTTGCTGGGTTCTGATATGAAAACAGATCTGGAAGTTGGGGTTTGTGGGGTTAACAAAAATGGGTTTTGATAACAGAAAATGTTGAAAAATGATGAAATAATGAAGTAGGATTAGAACTCTAAGGTTATACTGAGATAAAGGTTGTTTTGGGTATGTATTAGGAGCTTGGAAGTGCTCCAATGGGGGAAAATCGCACGGTTACAAAACTGTGCATTTTTATGTGCAGGCAAGGCAATACGGGTAAGGAACACATAATTATACGTATGAGGACACACCCAGGGGGGAAATACGCATATGATACGCACTCCGTCCCCCTTCTAGCACGGGCCTCTGCTGAAACGCATATGATATGCATATGAGGAAGTGGTCATACGCGTATGGGAGGTTTTGAAGAAGATCTGAGAGAGGAATCACTTTCTGCTGATACGCATATGGCCCAAGGCAATACGCGTATGAGGCCTGTGTAGGGAGGCCCTACACGTATGATACGCATGCCTAGGGCGTAAGGAGGAGGTCATACGCGTATGGGCGGAGCTGTAGCGAATTTTCCCATTTTTGAGATTTCTATCCCGATTTTGCGTGTAACGCAATTTCTTTTGATCCGTAATAATGGGATGGTATAATTGGACATAGAGGAAAGTAGTAATGACATTAAATAGGATAAAACATGGGATTTTATGAAATTTTTTGGTTGAGACGTGTTGGATGTTTGTGAGCCAAGATGGTCGTGTGTGGACGGTCTTGGGTTGTGGTGGTAATTCCTGAGGGAATTACGGTAGGTATGTGACTCACGTGGGATCATTGAGGATCGTGAACTATGCTTGAATAATTATTAAATTATGCCTAATTTTGTGTCATGCATTCATGTCATGTTATGTGGAAATGAGCTAGGTGGGAATCCATGATGGATGCATAGTCTCGTCCGAACTCTATGTGTGAGTCGAGTGGAGATAAGTTGTTATTCAGAGGAACATTATGTCGTGTCAGTTGAGTCGCATTGCATATTTATATGATTGAATGTGAGGGATTATGTCGAATGATGATGTGACACTTATATGTGTGTTGTACTTGTAAAATTGGTGTAATTTGTGTGTTAACTACTTCTTAGCATGTGATTTTCATCGTGTATTATTGAATGTAGTTCTTACCCCTTTTCTGTTTGTTGTGTTTGTGCTTCTTGGGGAGTACAGATGATCAGGTACCTGAGTAGTGTTTGGAGCTTGTGTTGCTATTTGATCGAGTCTTAGGAGTCGCTCTGATATGTAAAACAGGAAGGATGAGGATTTCGTTATGTTTTCATGTTATTTGTTCTTTGTTGTTTGTTACGTATCGGGTTTTTATTAATGTTGTTGAACCACATATTATGTGGAGAGTTGATGTAATTGGGGCTTTAATGTCAAACCATTGATTTAATTTCGTTGTTTAATCAAATTACTTGTTTTTATTAATAAATGAGATATGCAGTGATTTGATACTTCATTGTGATATTTTTGAATGTGGCATCCTACGTGTGTAACTCTGATTTATTTCCACAATTTTTTGAATTTTCAAACTATTATATGAATGGATAGAGTAGGGTGTTACAGAGACTGACCTATAAGATTAACACTGCAATGCTCAAGTCAGCGTGTCAGTAAAATGAATGAATGAAGTTTGAATTTTTATTATGTAGTTTAGAAATGGAGCACCTCCCATTATATAATGGGCTAGTTATAATAAATTGCTAATCTTCAAGTGCATAATACAAAGAACCGTTGGATGAATCTTAAACCTTGATTTCAATTACTCTATTCTACCCTAACATTCTTATCTAGAAAATAATATGACATATTATTGTTTTTTTCCCCATGACTTAAGGGCCTTCTGTCAAGCCCAAAACATATAAACATATACATTAAGAGAATATTTTTCACCATAAACTAAAAGTAGGAGCGACCTAAGACATATTGAAATCTGAGGCGAGATTTGAAAATGAAATCTTTTTATAAATCAATAGTTGCATGGTGATAAAATTATTTTAAAAAATATTTTTCATACATTTTAAATTTCAAAATCATTTATTAAATTATTGTAATTATTTTTGTTTGATATATCATTTTAAATTTAAAATAAAGTTAATTAATTGTATTTTTGTTAAGAAAAATATTTAATTTATGGATTTTAACTTTAAAAATATTAAAATGTGGGACATTTTTAATAAATAAAATATATATCTTTTAAGAGTTTGATTGTCTCAGTAATCTTATCCTTTTTTTTAAACAGCAATTTATTAAGTGAGTACTAGAGGTGTTCAAGCCCAAAACTGATACAAACAAAAACTTAAGAAAAATTATCCACCAAAAACAATTACAAAAATAAACAATACAAAATATCCATACATAAATCTAAGTAATTCACATTGGTCTACAGAATTTCTCCTATAATCGACCATTAAATTTCGGTTTCATTACCTCCAATCACGAGTAGTTTGCCAATAAGATACTTCTTTTTCTAGTGCATACATATGTGTGACTTTGCATTGTATTTTCACATATACCTAAGATAATTTACTAAGAACTTATGGATATTCGTATATTTGCATTGTTCATCCATATTTATAATGGTTCCTATTCTTTGAATTGAATACAAAATATATATAATTAAATTTGGGGAATACTATGGTGCCTTGGATCATTTTAAATTTTTCTACGAATTGTGTGAATATTAAAAAAAATATATAATTAAATTATTTAAATAATTAAAAAATAATATTAATTGTTATGCACCGTCAGCATAATTTTTTTTACACATTATTACTTTTTAAATAGTTAATATAAAAATTAAATATTTTAAATAAATCAACTGTTCTGATTAACTGACAGTCTAAAAAATCTTTATATTGTCCGTATATGTCAATTAAATTCTTAAAACATAATATATTAAAAGTTTTAATGGAAACAAATTAAAAAACTCAAACGAGTATAATATATATTAATGCTCTGAGTTACCCATTGAAAACCGATCAACTCCACACTCCACATACTATGATGTTTGATTTTAAAGCCTAATCATAGCATTATTATTTATTTGACAAAATCATAGCATTATTATTTATTTGACAAAATTACTTTTTTTTTTATTTATAAATAGCATTATTACTTATCATATGGATTAGTATTTTAATATAAAAAAATGTTGGCTCCTTTAAAAAACTAAAGGCAATCAGTACAAAGTTCAAAAGTAATGCATGAACGTCATAGTCCACACAAATATTATATTTGCATGTTTTGTGAGTTGTATATGTTTTTAAATGAAATGATTACCATGCCTTATGATAGGAAAAAGAAACATATTTTTTGTGACAGTAAGGAAAAAGAAATACAATCCTTTAAAATAAATGGACCACTCTAAGAAGGCTAATTTTAGATCATTTTGATACTCCTCAAAGTAGATGAGACAACTTTGTTAACAAGGCCCCAATCAATAAAAAGAAAAGGGGTAAAGGCAAAAAAATAATTTTGACCCATAATCACAATAACTTTTATAAGAAAAATAAATTACGTATATATTATGTATAGACCCACCATAAAATTATAAAGGAACACACAAAATCATAGTTTTGGATTTTACCCAAGAAAACTGAGGTTCTTTTATTTTAATAATATTTTTTGTTGTCAATTATCATTATCCAATGACACATGCATGGCTGCTTTGATCATTTTTATTTCACTTTGATGTTTGGAGATTCTACAAGTTGTGGGTGTTGGGAGTTTTTGGTTTGGGGAATATAGAGAAAAAACTTGAAGCAGAAGCAAGAGACCATGCTTTGAAAAAAAAAGATACAAAATATCAGTAATCACCATATGTGTGTATGTGTGAGGAAGATTTTTGATGGGGTTTTCTTTCCTTTGGCAAAGTTGAAGAATGTCAAAAGTTGTGTTGCACGCTTAGGCACATTTTTACATTTAAATAAAGTTTATAAGAAAATAAGATTTATCTCTTTTTAATATGAGATTTTGATTTTGACATTATTTATCATTATAAAATTTGTTTTTTAGCACAATCTATCCAAAGATGTGTGAGAGAGAGAATTATCGGGTCCTAGAAGAGATATTTGGAAGTAAAAAAATTAGTGAATTCAAACTTTATCCGAACATGTAATTTTAATATGTGCTTATTTCAAGATAAAAAATACATCTCTTTGAAGATTTAGTGATAGAAAACTTATGGGCAATAAGGACGTGAAGTTGGCCTTTAAGTTGTCCCATGGGCTCTATGGAAGGTTGATTAACACATGTGAGATGTGTTGAAAGAAAAAAATGAAGGGTTGATTGATAGTAAAATGGAGGCATCTAACAAGGTTAGGGAAGCTATGCATTTAGACAAAGACGCGTCAAAGAGAGAGAGAATTTCATAAGGGTTGTAAAAGTGATACCACCATGTCTGACCAATCTATATATATATATATATATATATATATATATACACGATGTTTTCGACCATGGTCGTGCACCCGTGATTATAATTATGTAGCGCGCTACTTATCACAACGGTTACTTTAAACAATCGTTGTGATATTCTTAACGCATAACATTTAACAACGGTTGGTATAAACAACCGTTGTGATATATACACTGAGTTTATTATAAATTTTGTGAAATGTGTATTTCGCTAATGCTCACTAAACATATAATGACATCCACAATGAAAGGAGGATGAAGTTAAAGTGAGAGCTGCAAACTTATGTTAATTTTGAATGGATGTCATTCTTGGTCTTTCATACAAGTGTGCAACGCTCACTTTAACTTCATCCTTGTTATTGAAACAAGCATCCCTACAAGGCAAAACAAGCATAAAATTCAAACAATGTGAAACAAGATATTGAAACATAAACAAAACTACATCAACATAAGCAGATTTTGAAACAAAACATCAACAACATATAACAACATTTATCAACAACAATATCAACAATATACAACAACATTTATGAAACAAGATAATGAAACATAAACACATTTTAAAACAAAACAACATTAACAACATACAACATCATTTATCAACAACAACGTCAACAATATACAACAATATTTATGAAGCAAGCTATTGAAACATAAGCAGATTTTGAAACAAAACAACATCAACAACATACAACAACATTTATTAACAACATACATGATAACCTACAACAACATACACGATAACATACAATAACATACAACAACAACAACATACAAAACATACAACAACAACAACAATAACATACAACATTTATATACATTTATCAACAACAATGACAAAAACAACATACAATAACATACAGAAAAGAAAAGAAAATCATGTGAAAATCATATGAAACATAACAACAACATACACGAAAGCAAGAGAATAAGGAAGAAGAAGAATACATTTATGTATGAAGAACAAGATTGAGACAATAGTGTAGAATAGAAAAGCTAATGACGAAGAAGAAGAAGAGAGAAAATTTGTTCTAGGGTTTTGTTGTGAGAGATACGGTGGTACTGTCAAGAAGCGAGAGTTGATTCGCTTATATATGGGTAAACAATTTCACAACGGCCGTATTTAAAATCTCTGATGAATGGTAATACCTTTCACAATGGTTAATATTACAAACTGTGGTGATAGGTATTTTAATTTTAATATGTATATCATATTATAAGGAAAACACTCATTGGAACAAAAAAGTAGAAAATTGTTAGTGTTGGGTTTCGAACCATGTCACTCCATGGATGTATAATCATAGTTTTTTTTACGCGTCCAAAAATGAGGTATTACCATGGTTAACTTTGGGACCGTTGTAAGTTAGTGTTACCAAAGGTATATTTTTTTAGTAGTGACACACACACATACACACACACACACACACACAGAGGAGGTTAAAAATGAAGTCAAAGATCATTTTAAAAGAAGAAGTAAAGAACCAAACATGAAGATTCCACTACTAGAAAATGTAAAATTTAAGCAATTGATTTTATAAGAAACACACAATCTTGATGCACCATTCCTAGTTGAAGAAATCAAAGAAGTAATTTGACTTTGAGATATTGATAAAATCCCTGGCCCAAGTGGCTTTGATATAGGTTTTTTCAAAACTTGTTGGGAAATTCTAAAGAATGTCATTATGAAGTATGTGAATGAATTATATCATCATGCTAAAGTTCTAAAAATGGTGACTGCTTCGTTTCTAGATTTGATTCCCAACACAAACATCCCATAAAACTTAGAAGAATTCAGGCTCATATGTTTGATTAGTAGCTTATATATAATCATAGCTAACCTCATTGATTCTAGAGTGAAGAATGTTATAAATGGTCTAATATCAAAGTGTTAATCTACTTTCTTGGCTCAGAGGCAAATGTATGATGGTATAATGGTAGTAAATGAGCTAATGAACTATGCTAAGATACATGGGAAGAAGTGCTTGCTGGTTAAGGTGGACTTTAAAAATTCCTATGACAATGTGTCATGGGAATAATATCAAATATCAAAGTGTTAATCTACTTTCTTGGCTCAGAGGCAAATGTATGATGGTATAATGGTAGTAAATGAGCTAATGAACTATGCTAAGATACATGGGAAGAAGTGCTTGCTGGTTAAGGTGGACTTTAAAAATTCCTATGACAATGTGTCATGGGATTACCTTAGATATGTCTTGAGACGAATGGGTTTTGGTAGTCTTAGTTGAAATGGATGGAAGCCTTGATTTTTTTTCTACCTTTATGTCAATCCTTGTGAATGGAAGCCCAACCTTAAACTTCAATGCTGAGAAAGGATTTATCCAATGAGATCTCTTATCCTCTTTTCTCCTTTTAATGTTAGTTGAAGGTTTAGCTTGTCTAATGCAATATTCTAGTAGTATGTGGGAGTTCAAAGGATTCAAGCTTAATGATGAATTACATTTTGAGTTATTACAATTTATAGATGTTAATGTTATTAATTTTGATGGGTCTTGGAAGAATATTTGGAGTATTAAAGCTTTGTTGAGGGGATTTAAAATGAATTCAGGACAGTGTTTCAATCTTAACAAAATTTACATTTATGGAATCAAAATATATCAAGATGTAATACAACTGACTTTTACTTTTTTTGTAGTGCATTCTTTAACTTAGTCGTGTTTTGAATGATGTCAACTAGGAGTGAGACTTATAATTTTGTACATTAGACGCTATCAATCTAAATTTAGATATGCATATGTCATTTTAGTCGTAAGATGCATAAAAAGAGTCAATGAACAAGTTTGATAGGTCTTAGGCATGTCATACACATCAAAAACTAAGTTTTTGAGTCAACATAATTGCACAAGACGATCTATGCGTGATCAGGTCAACCTATGGAAGCCTTTGCTTCTGTACAGGTCGACACATCCAAATTTTGGGTCAGCTCCCACGCCCTAAGAATGAAGTCTATAGGCTCTGCCCACAGGTCGCCTCACAGGCTGACCGGAACACCTTTGTAGGCCGACCTATTTCTTTCATAGGTCGACGTATACAACTTCAAACTTGAAAGTTTCTTTTTACATCTTATTTTTCTTGCATCCTCTTTGCCTATTTCCACACATACACACACACACACACACACACACACACACACACACACACACACACACACACACACACACACACACACACACACTCATACATGCAACTTTTTCTAGCAAGGTTTCTAAAGAGTAAAACATAAATGAAACCAGATTACAAAGTTGCCTATCATCTTCATCCATTCTTCTATGCATACACACAATTGAACTACACATAATCATCTTTTCATTGGGTGACCATCTAGATTAGGATTGGTAACGCCCAATTAGGTTTGGTGTAACTGAGAATATTGGGTTGGGAACTTCGTGTGTTTCAAATAAGAAAATCAAAGTGGGTTTTTCCTTCAAGATCGATGTGATTTGAAGGTTTTTGACAAGATCACGTCAACATAGATTCTACAGAGTGAAGATCTTAAGACAAGGTGGCTTCCTTGCAAGGGAGTAGCGCGATACGGTGAATTGTGTTCGGGAATATTGGGTTTCAACAAGTTGCATGCTCGGGAAAATCGTGGGATTGTAGCCACATTGTTGGTCATTTTATCAAGCTTTGATCTAGGGTTTGGAGGTGAAATAATCAACACAAATCATAGGGATTTGGGGTTTGAGATCTTCATCTCTTAAGGGCAGACACACCCATAGCGAGGTCGATTAGGGAACCTCCTAAACAAGTATTTGTGTCTCTTTATCACTTTAATTTTCTTTAATTGTTGTTTATGAAAATTATCCATTTCATTATTATTTCGATTAATTCGATTGGAAATTTTTTTCAACTTTCTTTTAAATTTTTGTTGTTGAAATAATCATAACCACTTTGGTTGTGATTGATTTTTTTACACCAACAAAATAAATCGAATTTCTAAACGTGATCAATCGCACATAAAGTGTTCGATAAATTATTTGTGTGTATTTTTATCGCTTTGTGTTCATTGGAAATAAGCATTACGAATAGGTTTGTATTTGATTAATCTATGACTTGATAATTGTTGAACGATTTGTATTCATTATCATTCCAACAGGTTTACGTTGCGCATATAGCTTTTCGAAAGTAGGTTTGGTTAGACGATTCGATCCGGGTCATTTTTTCTTTTTCCATATTTTTTAAAACAAATTTTTGTTAAAAGTTTTTGGTTGCAAAGTTTGTGATTTATTCACCCCACCTCTAGACCTAAGCATATCGTCTAACATTTTTATCTTGCAATATTGGAACCATCACATTCATGTTTTTAGGAACTCAAGTGAGGGACAGTCCTAGGAGAAGATAAAATTGGAATAGTATATTGGATAAGTTACGATGGAGGCTCTCTACTTAGAAAGGAAGATATTTATCTATAGGAGGGAGGGTGAATTTGATGAATGCAATGATTAACAATATTCATATATCATACCTTTCATTATTTAAAGCTCCTAAAATAATGTGAATGAAATTGAAGATCCAACATGTGTTTCTTTAGGGAGGAGGTAAGTTGAAGAGGAAAATCAATTGGATAAGTTGGCACAATGTTTGCAAAGCTAAGATAGAGGGAGGTCTTGGAGTTAAACCTTTTGAAAGATTCAATACTGCATTACCAATTAAATGGCTTTGGAGAGTCTTGATTAAGCAAGAATATATTAGCTCTGGCTTATTGAATTTTAGGCATGGAAATATTTGGAAGAAGATCATGGATAACAAAAACTAAGTGAAAGACAACAAAGAATCATTGTGGTAGAAGGAGATAAAGAAAGTAGGCTTTAGGAATTATGACTAATCAAAATTTGTTTAACTAGTTTATACACTGCAAAATATGTAATTGAAGGCACATTATGTTTTCGAGGCATTGTTGGGCTGGACAGGATCATTTACAGGTTCGGTACCCAAATGTTTATGCCATTGTTGTCGAACCACATACTAGTCTAGTAGAAATGGGATATTGGAACGGTTCAGTTTGGAATTAGAAAATCATGTTGAAGAAGGAGTGTCTTTATGAAGATGAGGATAATCAATTGAATGAGCTCAAGGAAATTTTGTATTTGATTTATCCCAAGCCTAACCAGAAGAATAAATTTGTCTCATGGAAAGATAAACATGAATTTTTCAGTCACAAGCAATTATGCTAGACTGTGTGATTTAACCAACTCAAATAATTTGGTCGATATGGAAACTTTAAAAGGATTGAACAAAATTTGAAAATAAAATGTTCCTAGCAAGATCCAAATATTTGGATGAAGATTGTTGTTAGAAAGATCACCCATAAGATTGGAACTGGTTAGGAGAGGAATTTTGCATGGAAGTCATAACTTGGTGCGCCCTCATTGTTGGGAATTGTAATAAGAGTTGGTGCATTTGTTAGTTATCTGTCCAATAAGAAAATAGATCTAGAACCAGGTCTCTCAATGGATAGGCTAGATGTTATTGAAGATCAGAACTCAATTACAACATGCTTATATCACTTCACTTGTTTGGATAATAAGAGAACCAAATGTTCTCTTCTTTTTTGGATAACCGTTTGTTGGACTTTGTGGATGAGTAGGAACAAAATCTTGTTTAAGGGGTTCGTTTAGACCTTGATGGGAGAGAGTGGTAATCCAACTTGAGTCTATGTCTATAAAAAGTTTAGCTTTTCTTTGACCTTTTTTATTGTGAGGGTTGAGTATCCCTTGTGCTTCTTTTCGATACAACTTGCTTATAAAAAAACATATGTGAAAAGATGAATTATTTAACTTGAACTAGATATTCTCAAGAGATGGGGTTTTAAATTTTAGTGTAGAATGGAAGGATTTTTTTATATATTAATTGTCTAATCCCCATATTATATTGATGGAAAATGGATTTTTTTACATATTAATTGTCTAATCCCCATATTATAAAAAAAAAGGAATTTTGTTAAAATAATTAATTTGGTTAATGTGATCCTGCTAGGTAAAAAATAAACTTGGTTCAAATATGATGGGAGTGCAAAGAACATGCTAGACCGATTTCTCTTATCTTAAGGTACGATAGAAAATGGCATGTCTCGGGATAATGATTTGGTGACAAAGACATATCAGACCATTTATCAATTTTGTTGATGTGTCATATAAGTTACTTGGGGTGAAAACGATTATGCTTTAAATTTGTTTTGGCTAGATCATAATAATTTCAATTTCGCAGTGAAGAAAAAATGGGATCCCTTTTAGGTAAAAGGCAACAAGATTTTTGTTGCAAAAGAAAAATTAAAACTGTTAAATAATAAGCTAAATGTTTGAAACTAAGAGGTATTTGGACTTTTTGATCTCAACTTAGAAAATTTGGTTGAAGAGTTGAATGAATTAAACACTAGCAGTAGAAGATGTAAATGGTGGGAATTCATACAAAAGAAAAATGATCTCAAATCAGTCTTGGAAGCAACTGCACCATAAGGAAAGCTTGATCACTAAATAAAGGCTAGGATCGACGAATAAGTGAAGAAGATGCCAATACAAGGTTCTTCCACAAAGGGAATAAAATCTCAGTATAAACACAATAAAATAAAATCTCATGAACAAAAAAGAAAATTTGGATTATAGGTGTGATGGAAATCAAATTAGAGACCAGAGAGTATGTCTCTCATATCTTCACTGAAAAAAGAGCTTGATAAAATTGGTTTTAAGTGGAGTGTTCATAAAATAAAATAACTACAAAGAATAACACAACATTGAAGGCCTTATTCAAGAAAAATTAAATAAAGAAAGTGTGAGACATTGGATCGAACTCTAGTGTGGTCGAAGTCTGTTCGCAAGTAATGCGTGTTGTAGTCGAAGTTTGTTCTAACATGCATGAGTAAATATTGCTAAGGTTGTTAGCATGAGTAAATATTGCTAAGGTTGTTAGCATGAGTAAATATTGCTAAGGTTGTTAGCATGAGTAAATATTGCTAAGGTTGTTAGCATGAGTAAATATTGCTAGGGTTGTTAGCATGTGCTATTTTATTATAAATAGGATGCTAGTTTCTCAATCTTGGCATAAGGAAAAATAGGAAGATAAAATCCTAATTTCAAGGGAGAGAGGTTATTTTGTTATTCTTGTATACTTGTAATCTTGTTCAAAGAGAAAGGAAAGAATAGCAGTTTAATAACCAATCCTTGTTGTTCCTTGTTGTTTTACCTTGTTTTCTTTGTTAACCCTAACCCTTGTGTGTTTCTTGATCATTAAGAAACCGTTTATACTTTGTTTAAAGGTATCCGATTCACAACAAATTGGTGCGGTGAACGTGGAGAAGATGTCTTCAACAAAGTATGAGATTGAAAAGTTCACCGGAGTGAACGACTTTGGTCTGTGGCGCTTGAAGATGAAAGCCCTATTGGTTCAGCAGGGTTGTTTGGAAGCGTTGAAGGGTGAGGCAGCCATGGACGCTGCGTTAACGGCAAAAGAAAAGACGGGCATGATCGAGAAAGCCCACAGTGCAATATTATTGAGCCTTGGTGATAAGGTTCTTCGACAGGTATCAAAGGAGACTACAGCATCGGGATTATGGGTGAAACTTGAAAGTTTGTACATGACCAAATCTCTGGTGAATCGACTATACCTGAAGCAAGCTTTATATTCATTCAAGATGAGTGAAGACAAAGTGTTGGCTGAGCAGTTGGATATGTTCAACAAGCTGATTCTTGATCTTGAAAATATTGATGTGAAGATCGATGATGAAGATCAAGCACTGTTGCTGCTGTGTGCTTTGCCCAAAACACATGCTCACTTCAAAGAAACTCTCTTGTATGGAAGGGAGTCCCTGACCTTTGAAGAAGTTCAATCAGCCTTGTATTCTAAGGACTTGAACGAACGAAAGGAGCATAACCCTTCGACGGTGGGCGAAGGTTTGGCCGTTAAGGGAAAATTCTTGCGAAAGGATGGTAAGTTCGACAAGAAGAAAGGTAAAAGTCAACAGAAGTCTTATAGTGGCGAAACATCTAGTATTCGATGTTACCACTGTAAGAAGGAGGGTCACATAAGAAAGTTGTGCCCTGAACGCCTGAAAGATCATGGAGGTAATGGCAATGCAGCCATTGTTCAAGATGACTTCGACTCATCTGATGTTCTTGTGGTTTCAAGTGGCGACTCGAGGAAAGAGTGGATTATGGATTCAGGTTGCACTTGGCACATGACTCCAAACAGAGAATTGTTCGAGGAACTATGTGATCAAGATGGTGGATCTGTGCTGTTAGGAAACAACAAATCTTGCAAAATTGCAGGTATTGGATCTGTGAGATTCAAGCTCCATGATGAGTCAATAAGGTTATTGACTGAAGTCAGGTACGTACCTGACTTGAAGAGAAATTTGATTTCTCTTGGTGAATTCGACAGAAAAGGATATGTTTTTCAAGGAGAGAAAAGTATCCTAAGAGTCATGAAGGGGTCGAAGGAAGTCTTGAGAGGCGTGAAGAAACAAGGCTTGTATACCCTTGAGGCTGAGGTTGTAAGTGGTTCGACAAATGTTGCATCCACGAAATCTATGTCGAAGACAGAATTATGGCACATGAGATTGGGCCATGTCAGCGAAAGAGGCCTGGTCGAATTGGGGAAGCAGAACCTGCTAGGAGGTGACAAAGTCGAAAAGTTGGAATTTTGTGAATCTTGTGTATTTGGTAAATCCTGTAGGGCGAAGTTTAACAAAGGCAAGCAAAGAACACATGGATCTCTGGATTACATTCATGCCGATCTTTGGGGGCCTGCAAGGAATCCTTCACACTCAGGTGCAAGGTATTTTCTATCCATTGTTGATGACTATTCCAGAAAACTATGGGTATTCATTCAGAAGACGAAGGATGAAACTTTTGAGAATTTCAAAAGTTGGAAGATTCTAGTCGAAACTCAGACTGGCAAAAAGGTTAAGAGGTTGAGAACCGACAATGGCCTTGAATTCTGCAACGAAGCTTTCGACAGTTACTGTGTTGGGTCTGGGATTGCAAGGCATAAGACTGTAGCAGGTACTCCTCAACAAAATGGCTTAGCTGAGAGATTCAATCGAACAATCCTTGAAAGGGTTAGATGCATGTTGGTTAGTGCTGGATTGAAGAAGGTGTTTTGGGCGGAAGCTGTTTCGACAGCAGCTTACCTGATAAATAGATGTCCCTCGACTGCCTTGGGAATGAAGACACCTGAAGAAGTTTGGTCAGGACATCCACCCTAGTCTCGACAAACTGAGAGTATTTGGTTGTGTGGCCTATGCTCATATTAGGCAAGACAAGGTCGAACCTAGAGCTCTGAAGTGCATGTTCATGGGATACCCTGAAGGAGTCAAAGCTTATAGGCTATGGTTCCTAGAGCCAGGTCACAGGAGTGTGTATCACCAGTCGAGATGTAGTTTTCAACGACAGCAGAGATGGCTTTCAAGAAAACTGATGATGCTGACAAAGAGCTGGAACAGGGAGAGAGCTGTTGAGTGATGCTGTGAGTGAGCTGTTGATGCTGAATTGCTTACCCCAGATGAAGTCGAAGAAGACACAGAAGATGTTGTCGAAGATGAGGAGACTGATAATGACTACTGCTAGCAAGAGACAGGTCGAGGAAGGACGGAAGGAGTCATCAAGCCACCTCAGAGACTTGGGTATGCAGATCTTATAGCTTATGCCTTAATCTCTGCAAGTGAGGTTCTAGACGAAGAACCTAGAGACTATAAGGAAGTTATGAGGAATCAAAAGAAGACAAATTGGTCTTTGATGTATGCTATGGTCTGTACTAGACCCCGACATAGCATATGCAGTAAGTCTTGTAAGCAGGTACATGGCGAATCCTGGAAAGGCTCACTGGCAAGCATTGAAGTGGATTTTAAGGTACATAAATGGGTCTCTAAATAGAGTCCTAATTTATGGTGGAGCCTTAGGTGAAGATAGTAAAGCAGCAATCGATGGATATGTCGACTCTGATTATGCAGGTTGTATGGATTCTAGAAAATCTATCTCTGGATATGTGTTCACTATGTTTGGGACAACAATCAGTTGGAAAGAAACACTTCAGAAGGTCGTTGCCCTATCAACCACTGAAGCGGAGTATATTGCCCTAACTGAAGCTGTGAAGGAAGCATTGTGGCTTGAAGGTTTTGCAAAGGAGCTAAAACTTCAAGGTCGAGTTATCACTGTTAAATGTGATAGTCAAAAACGCAATACACCTGTCGAAGAATTCAGCCTCTATCATGAGCGAACCAAAGCACATTGATGTGAGGCTGCATTTCATCAGAGGGGTAATCGAGCGTGGAGAAGTCCAAGTGCTGAAAGTTTCGACAGATCATAATGCTGCTGATATGATCACCAAGACATTGCCCAATTGCAAGTTTGTCCACTGTATGCAGTTAATAAATCTGCATGAAGAAAGCTAGTTTCTTGATGTTATAGAGTTAGATCCAAGGTGGAGATTTGTGAGACATTGGATCGAACTCTAGTGTGGTCGAAGTCTGTTCGCAAGTAATGCGTGTTGTAGTCGAAGTTTGTTCTAACATGCATGAGTAAATATTGCTAAGGTTGTTAGCATGAGTAAATATTGCTAAGGTTGTTAGCATGAGTAAATATTGCTAAGGTTGTTAGCATGAGTAAATATTGCTAAGGTTGTTAGCATGAGTAATATTGCTAGGGTTGTTAGCATGTGCTATTTTATTATAAATAGGATGCTAGTTTCTCAATCTTGGCATAAGGAAAAATAGGAAGATAAAATCCTAATTTCAAGGGAGAGAGGTTATTTTGTTATTCTTGTATACTTGTAATCTTGTTCAAAGAGAAAGGAAAGAATAGCAGTTTAATAACCAATCCTTGTTGTTCCTTGTTGTTTTACCTTGTTTTCTTTGTTAACCCTAACCCTTGTGTGTTTCTTGATCATTAAGAAACCGTTTATACTTTGTTTTAAAGGTATCCGATTCACAACAGAAAGTTATTTGGAACAACGGTGGTAACAAAAGTCTTGTATCATATGGTTATAATTTTAATTTCATTGAAGGTTGTTTGCGGATTTTGAAAAAATGACATCATATGCTTTCTAAACGAATTCTATAGTCATGGTAAATAATCAAAAGCTACCAATACCTCTTTCTTGGATCTTTTTTCTAAAGGGTAACATTCTTAAGTTATATCAAATTTGAGGCCCATGTTTGTTAGAATGGAAAAAGTGTAACAATAATTATGCAACAAAAAAGAAAAATGTGTCAAGTTAAATCACCGCATCTACAAGGATTTTTTTAATCTCTTACAAGAACAAGGTGATTGCACTTGGAAATTCAACGTAGTGAGCGTGTAAAGTAATATGGAATGCACATAGCATAATTGATTGGTTTGTATGATTAATTTTATATCTAACACACTAACTAGCCTGTGAACAAATATATTATTATAAAAGTGATTAAATTTCTCTTTAGAATCATTCATCCCTATATGTTATAACTCCCATGATTGGACCTTTAATAAGTATTTTAATTATTACCTTTTACAAAACACAAAATTATAACCTCTAAAACCCCAATACATGGGGAGTATCCAATCGTAGGGAAACCCGCTTATTCTGAAGCAACCTCTTATATACTAGGAGTCTCCAATCACAATGATGAATGTTCATGTAAATAAAAAATAGTTTTACAAAACAAATAATTATAACCTCACAACCCTCTATATATTGAGAATATCCAATCACAAAGTGGCATGCTTCGTTAGAAGCAACCTTCCATATACTAGGATTCTCCAATCGCAACAATAAAGACTTTATAGCGCGTTAAAACTAGGCAAATGGCTGAGACTATTCCTATCACAACACGTATTCTCATTAGAATCTCACAATTTTACCAATCTAATAAGCGATTCACCACTAATACTGGTTTCCATCTAATGGCCGAGACTATTCTTGTTTTTTCCCTTTAGGGTTTGGTTTTTGCCACAATGTTTTTAGTTCCCCCCTGTTAGAAGTTTTCTTTATTTTTTCAATTTAGGCAAAAAGTTTGGATTATGACACTATGCGTATGGAATGTCGTGATGGTTATTTGAAGTTCATTTGCACACTACTACGAAAAAGGCATTTAACAACAGTTGAGAAAGATATATAACAATGTGAGACCAGGCGTTGTTATATGGTGTGTCGTTGTATATGCAGTACTTACAATCACGGTCCTGGGACTGTTGTTGTATTCTAGAAAGCGCGCGCCATATCACAACGGTTAGTTAATCCAACTGTTGTGATAGAATTTGGTCAACATTTAATATCACAATGATTAGTTAATCCCAACTGTTTGTGATAGAATCTGGTCAACGTTCAATATCACAATGGTTAGTTAATCCAACCACTGTCAAAACTTCCTCTATTTTAAATATGCAATTCTCTACTTTCAAATTCTTCCCATTTTTTATCCTGTAACTATTATGACATATCAGAGAATTTACAACAACATGTATTTTTGTTAACCATGCATAAAGAACATAAAAAACAGCTAACATTGTACATCAAAAGCCAAAATTAATATTTACATCAAACACATGTACAATATGTTTAAGTCAAAAGTAATATTCACATCATAAATACAGAAAATAAGTCATTAGTTCATCTCAATAAATTAATCAATCAATTGTAGGATCCTTAAGCATATTATGGATATACGCCCAACTTTTACAAAGATCTACAAAGTCCTCAACGAGGAATGGCGTTTCGCCGTTAAACATCTACATAAGAAAGCAAAAAATTGAATATCATGCATGATAATAATTCAATAGTCAACTTATATATTAATATATGTAAACATTTTATGACATATATACCTTATCCCATGAATCAACAATACCGGCAAGGACAATGTTTAACATGTGCTTTATGACATAATACCCACACTCGTAAGTCCCGGGTTGTCTCCTCGTCTACAAGTTTAATAAATAACTACATGAATATAACCACACATGAATGTAAATTAAAGAAACAGGTAATCGGGCCACTCACTTTAGGAAAGATCCATGAGGGCTTTCTTCTAACATTGTTCATCATATTCACTTGCTCCACAACACTGTACTTGAAAATGAATTAAACATATTACATGATAAACTAATTACAATGTCAAACAAAATGAATTAACATACACTTATAAATTAATAATCTCTTTCATTTTCTTTTCGAGTGGATCATTCAAAGAATACAGTACAGTTGTCGTATCCGTCTTAAATGATATGATGATCAATTGTCAATGACCACTGAATAAACACGAGCATATATATTATTAGAACTTTCTAAAACAAAACTAATATAGAATACATAAACATTAATTACAAAAATACTTACGCACAAAGAAGTGGTGCTAAGTAAAATTATTTTCCTCCCTCATTTAACCATTTTTTAAGTAGTCTCGAACGTCTTTTGGTTGATTAAACACCTATCGAATAAAAAGCGGATCCAAGATTCTATAAATACTCGATTTATTTAAATCTATACAAACATGGTGAATGTACCTAAATGGTTAAAGAAAATGAATAAATTAAGGGAGGAAATACAAAAAATGATAATGTTCTATAATGACATATATGTATATTCAATTATATACTTACGTGCACCAAACTTGCAATATCCCTACGTCCAACGTCTTATATACACCAAAAAAAATCCCTTATATAATCAGGACTATAATAGAATAACTTCAAACATGGACAATGTTCTAGCGGAAGAGATTGCGTATCATTTATTACCGCAACGTTCAAGTATAGCATGGTGATTTCATTTTCATTAGGGTCCATTATGTCACTGTTGTCATCTGGAGGGGAGAGGCTGAAGAATTACTTCTTTTTGTAGAAGCATGACGTACAACACTTCTACTTGGAGTTTGATCATCATCATCGTCATCATCAACATAACAATGATCTTCATTTGTACGTTGTTCGAGATTTTCACTTAATATCTACATCATAATATTCAATTAGAACATAAAACAAAAATAAGCACAATATATATCAAGTAAAGCACTAACATCTCAAGTTAAACACATATCGAATATAACTCTTAAAATATTTCCATATCTTTCTCCCTTTTTCCCCTCTTCTCTTCTAACATCCTCATTTGTTCTTCTAATTGCTTCTCAACATTCTCAATCTTTTGTCTTTGTGTATTAAGTTCCTGGCTTTTGGTACTTTGTCTTTGAGACCCAAAGAATGACCTCAAGACAACACGTTTTCCAACACCACAGACATACCCACCATGCTCATTTGTTCTGATAGCTTCTACTAATATGTCATGTCGGTGCTTCTAGAATAAATGTGCCTTCACAGGCCGCCTCAACCCAACTTATCCTACACAACATGAGCAACTTACGTATATTATTACCAACACATTTAAATAATAAATAAACATAAGCAAAACAAATCATACTTACAATTTTCTCAGCAACTACTATTGACACCTCAGAGGTGTACTCTCCACTTGGTCTTAATCGAGCCATCTTCCATTTCTCATATCTTGATGGTGGAGATGGATGCGATTATCTCATGTTTCTTTATGTTTTTCAAGCATGATTCTTTTCTCAAGTTTCCTGTAACCCCCACGAGACAATCTATGGGGGCACATGTTCTTTGCCTTGTTTTGTATTCCTACTTCGCTTTTAACCTGTTATTAAAATAATGAAAAATATATATGATTAGTATCTATAACTCATTAGCATAACATTATCGGTTACATAAGAATAGTACTAACCTTGAATTCCTCAGAAACAACGTATCTTTGCAAACTTGTTCCATTACTTCTTTGATATAAAACTATATTGAATCCATGGACGAGCAAGACTGCTCTTTGGCTTCCTAATGTAGTCAACTGTGAGCTGTGACTTAAATCCCCTCCGACGAGTACCGGCATAAGATATCCATTTTTTTTCAACTTTGAGTCATCGGTAAATTTAAAATTAAACTACATTTTAAATTAATATATAAAGTATGTATTAGAAATTATAGGTAGTGATATCGAATATATGAAAATTATAGTATCTAATATATTAACGTCTGTCCATATGCTTTCTTTGACTGTATCATCCACTTGTTTCTAATCATCTATCAATATATTGATTTTACTACGTGTAAGGAACGTAACATAACTCTTAAAAGTAGAGTAATGTTCACAATCCACTACTCTGTAGAACAAATCAAACTTGATCGAAATTTTTTCACTTGATGAGTTACGGAGTGATGTGAATTGGGGCATCATTGTGACACCTCTTTGTGATCTTTTTGGTTGAGTATCACTTGTTTGAGTTTCATTCACACAAGTCTAATTTGTTTTAGTTTCTTCACTAGTATTTGATGTAGAACTCGACAAGGTCAACATCTATATTCAAAAACAACAACAACAACAACATAAACAACAACCACAACATAAACAACAACAACCACAACCACAACAATGGCAAATGAAGTTTATTGTAGATGCATGGGGAAAATATTTTACATACCCTAAACGTGATGACTAAGTAAATGATATTGATGTTGGTGTTTGGTATTGTCTTCCTTCCTTACGGTAACGACGGTGTTGTTATTGTCTTCCTTCTCGACGGTGACAACTTGGTTGAAATCGTGATCGAGATGGTCTTGTCAAACCTCCTTGATGATGACGACGAAAATGACAAATACATAGTGAATAATGGATATTGAAGAGACAAACTAGGGTAAACGATGGTGTTTTGGTTGAAATCGTGTATTGTTTTCACAATATTGAACGTTATGGTTTAAGGTTAAAATGGTGTATTGTTTCATAGTATTGGTTTCTATTTTCAATGGAAAAAAATGATCCTGAAGAGACAAGCTAACTAGGAGTGTATAATATTATGAAACTACCACCACGGCCAATACCAGCAACCGTTATGATATATTACTTTCATAGTGAAATTTCATAAAGAAGTGCCAGAGTTTAATTTACAATTAAAATTTTTAAACAAAAAAAATAAAATATATCACAATAGTGGAACTCATCAACCATAGTCATAACCCTTTAAGTTTTTTTATTTAAAAATAATAAAAAAGAAAAGGTGTGCCTTAATATTAAAGGAATAATTCATATGAGGGCGCTAAGGCTCGAACCCATGAAAGCTTTATGGTATCACCACTGTTGGCTCCTCAACCGTTGTTATATATAGATAATTTTTAATCAAAAAACAAAAATAATATGATAGTGCCTTAGTTTAGAGATGTCACCACGGTGTAGGGAAGAACCGCGTTGACCATTGGCGTTGTTGTTTACGCGTTTTGTAGTAGTGACACCACTGTATTTTTAGAGCACACCCCCTATTGAATTTATTATGTACTTTTCTATGATTTTCTTTGTTCTTTGTGTCTTATTCCTCTCCACGCTTCTTCATCATAAAAGTTCATAGTAAAATACTAAGAAATTTGTATGAGTATAGTTATTTCATCCAACCTGGTGGGATAAATAACTAAAAAAACTTTACTTTTTCTTCATATCCATCCAACTTTTTCTATCTTCTCACTAATTAATTCAAATGAAAAATGTTTACTCAATCACACGCATATATCATTTTACCATAGACTTGAAAATTTTCTAAATACTCTATCAAATTATTATTACACACACACACAAACTTTTGAGGTTTTAAGGATCGTAACGTGATTTGAATTAAAGTGGAATAAATTTGGCTAAGTAGAATAAATCATTGTTCGTAGGCATTAACTTCTCTCCTTCGTCTATCTTGATTATTTCATCCTTTTCCACATTTCCACTTTACTGAATATTATTTATGTTATTTGAGAATTTCTATTCTTTTAGGTGCTCATTCAATTTTGTTTTCTTTCTGTCTTTTTTCTTTTTTCATTTTCATATTTTTTATGGATACTTATTTTACAGCATTTTTCACAATCAATTTTTTTTTATAATTATGTATCTCTTAGGACCACCACCTCAAACTTATTGAAAATTGTTATTATGAAGCAACCCTTAATTTAAAAGAATGCCACACATAAAATTTTATGATCTTATAACTACCTAACTCCAATGAAAATCAATTGATGACAAAAAATACTTTATAAAAAATAGCATTTATTTGGGTTTTTACAAAGAAAAGGTTTAAGGCTCAAATGAGTGATATAATATATATATATATATATATATATATATATATATATATATATATATATATATATATATATTATATATATATATATATATATATATATATATATATATATATATATATATATATATATATATATAGTATATATATATATATATATATATATATATATATATATATATATATATATATATATATATATATATATATATACTATATATATATATATATATATATATATATTATATATATAATATATATATATATATATTAGGGTCGTCTCAAACTTTTGAGAGGTCTTGTGTAAAATTTATTTTTAAGAGGATATATTTAACTGTGAATAATATATATGGAGGCCCTTATTGTAATAGTGTATTCATGAAAAAATTTAAGGCTCTGTGCTATAGGTCGCCTTGCACGCCCCTAATAGACGGTCATGACTATATATATATATATATATATATAATATATATATATATTAGGGTCGTCTCAAACTTTTGAGAGGTCTTGTGTAAAATTTATTTTTAAGAGGATATATTTAACTGTGAATAATATATATGGAGGCCCTTATTGTAATAGTGTATTCATGAAAAAATTTAAGGCTCTGTGCTATAGGTCGCCTTGCACGCCCTAATAGACGGTCATGACTATATATATATATATATAATATATAATATATATATATATAGTATATATATATATATATATATATATATAGTATATATACTATATATAATTATATATATATTATATATAATTATATTATATATATATATATATATATATATATATATATATTATATATATATATATATATATATATATATATATATATATATATATATATATATATATATATATATATATATATATATATAATATATATATATATTATATATATATATATATATATATATATATATATATGGGTGGGGAATCAACTTATTTCAAGAATAAAATTTTTAAACTTACTCCAAATTGTTAGTGTGTAAGGCACTTTTATGAGGAGAGAGAAGAGAGAGAGAATAAGGAAATAAGAATTTATTGAATTGCTATAAAATAATGATACAATGACTATTTATATACACTCAAAATAATAAACTAAATAACAAACCCTAATTGGGCTTGGGCCAACACAACTTGGATTATATCTAAATATTAAATCTAATCAAATCTAATATAATATTTCAACATACCCCCCATAATCCAAGTTGTCGAACCTATGCTAGTCATAGTCGATCTGAACTATTCCAATTTTTTTTCTCAAATTCAGGAATATGTCGATCTTTAATCCTTTAGTGAAAATGTCGGTCAACTGTGCTTCACTTGAGCAGTGTTTAACTTCAAGTTCACCTTGATTTACCTTTTTCCTTAAGAAGTGAAATCTAGCTTCGATATGCTTACTTCTTCCATGCAGAACTGGATTGTTTGCCAGATATATGACTGACTTGTTGTCAATTTGCAACGCAAGAGGTTTCTTCACTCCAACCTCCATTTCTTCAAGTACCGATCTGATCCAAATTGATTGACATGCAACATAGGATCCTGCTATATATTTAGCTTCACATGATGATAATGCCACCATAGGTTGCTTTTCGAGCACCAAGAAATTGAGGCACCAAATACTTGAAACAAATATCTTATAGTGCTTCTTCGATCTTCCTTATCTCCGCACCAGTCAACATTTGAATAACAAGTAATCATAACTTCTTTGCTTTCAGAGTCTCGTCGAAATAAACACTACGCCAAAATTTTTTTTTGGAAGCACTACAAAGATAGCGCTTTTCCCAAAAGCGCTGCTAAAAGTTTAAAAAAACAGAAAAAAAAACAAGGGAAAAAAGCGCTGCTAAAGTATGCCTTTAGAAAGCGCTTCTGAAAAGCACTACTAAAGATCATACGTAGAGTAAAGAATAGAAAACACTTTCTAGAAAGCGCTTCTAAAGGCCTACATTAGAAAGCGCTGCTATAGGGGGTGTCTAGGTCACACCTTAGACAACGCTTTACAAAAGCGTTGCTATAGGGGGTGTCTAGGTCACACCTTAGACAACGCTTTTCAAAAGCACTGCTAAATGTCTAGCATATGAATGCACTGTGTAAGAAAAAGCGCTGCTATAGGTATAGGAAAAGAAAGCGCTTTCAAAAGCACTGCTATAGGTCATTAACTTCTAAAATAAAAACAGAATTTTTATGTTTTTGCAAACATTATGTCGCTCTCACTCTTAAATGTACCTTTTCCCAACCCTATCAAACCTCCTTCCTCTGTATCTTCCTCCGACCAGCCGTGTTTCAGTCGCGCCTACTCTCTCCACCGTGGCACCTGTAACTTATAAATGCGCCTAAGAGGGGGGTGAATTAGGTTCTGAAAATTTATTTGCAATCTTTTACAGTTCTTGGTTCTTTTTCCGGTTATGATGATAGTGACTTGAAAGTAAAGTGCAGGAAAGAAAAAGAGACACAAGAAATTTATAGTGGTTCCCCTCACACTCCGAGAGTACTCCACTCCCCTTTCAACACGAAAGAGATTTCACTATAGTTTAGAATTATTGCACAACCTAATCACACCAATGGTTATGCCTACTATCTAATCTATAGGTAATCCAAGTGAATGAAGAACAATCCTCTTCAGACACTTCACTTGTTTCTAACAATCCTGGATAACAAGGTAATACAAAAATGATCGTTGAGATAAGTTTGAAATCTTTGATAGAATGTTGTTATCAATCTTCACGACTGATCTTCTTCTTGAAACAAAAATTACTCAAAATAAATATACAAGTGTTCTTGTGAAAGGAAGTTGTGATAGTGTGAAAGTTTATTCAAAGGCTTCTTTCAAAAATGGTTCTGAACACTTAAAGTGAAAATTGGAAGGATGAAGAAAAATGAGTAATTTGAATGATTTTGTTTCTTGAAGGGTAAATTGGAATTTCAAAATTGATAGCAATTTATAATGATCAAAAACCTTTTCAAAAGGGTGTGATTTTGTGCAGCAAAAGAACAGTCAGAAATACCACTGGTAACCAATGCACATTTTCATGAAAAGCTGCCATTTTTGCTTGCTGGTTCATTGTTAATCGGTTAACCAAATGGGTTAATCCGTTAACACCTTACAACTTTCAAAAATATTCAAATTTTACAGATGTTAATCGGTTAACACTGTAATAAAATCACAAAATAATTAATTTTGAAGTATGTTAATCGGTTAACCAATGTGTTAATTGATTAACACTGAAGGTTTTTCAGAAAATAATTAATTTTAACAAGAGTGAGTAACTTAAGCTTGTTTTAAAAAAGTTTGTGGTATATGTGAAGTGAAAAGTGATTTTATGAACACTTGTATAGATATTTCCAAGTAATATTTGTTATACCTTTTCTTTGAACATCATTATTACTTGAAGCTTGTAATAGAAGCTTTGGTCCATAGTAGACATATGCAAGAGTACTATCTTGATCTTTTGATGTCCTTGTTTGATTACTTGATTCTCTTAATTTTTGCGTCGTGTATCTTGCGTAGAAAGCTTGTTCTTGTTGTCCTCATCAAAACATTAATGGGCTTGAAGCTTGCTTCTACAATCTCCCCCTTTTTTATGATGACAACCGAATCTTGAAAGTTTGCTTTGATACTTGGTTTCTCTTCATTTCTCCCCCTAAGTTAAGGGCTCCCCCTAAATAAGAGAGGTAAAACTTTTTCTGCACAAGGAAATGTTAGAGACCAATCCTTCTCCCCCTTTGTCATTAGCAAAAAGGAAGAGGAGCAACCAAAAATGAAAGTATACAAATACACATAGAATAAACACCATCACATTTTCAAACATCACAAATGAAACTTTGTTCTTGCGATACGAAACACAGAACACGCGCACAGAGAACGGTACGAGTACGAAACATAAAACATGAACTTAAATAAATTCTACAACAAGAATAAGAACAAAAATAGGTGCTTTTAATTATCATCCTCCGACATCTCCTTGCTTGCATCTTCTTCTTCTTCAGTTTCGTCCTCATCTTCGTCGTTACCGACATTGGGATTTTGAGAATGTATCACAAGTCTTCGGAGGGAGTTGATCGCCCGAGTGGTTTCTCTATGTTGGTTCATCATGGTAATGTAGAGAAATTCATTTGTGATTCCTCCTTCCGGAATGGGAGAAGAATCGTCTGCATATTTGTATGTTCCATCATTGTCTTTCACGATGCCAGTATTCTTGATGATAGTGATTTCATTGATCTTATTTATGGTTGGTTTCAAGGTAATGGAAGGCTCTCGGTTCAAATCCAAATCGGTTAATTCGAGAATGCTGGAGATGAGTCATTTGTATGGAACTCTAGTAGAAAGGGTGAGTTGTTGTTGTAGGTGATACATCATAGTTAATATCCAATTAACTCTGATTTTGTTCTTGATTGAAAATATTACTTGCATCTCCAGGTCATTGATCTGAGCATGGTTAGAGTCTTTTGGGATCAGCACATATCAGATGATATAGTGTAGCATACGGTTATTGACGGACAGATTCTTGACATAACACAAGGTGTGAGCACTCTGTTGACCCACAATGACAGTCTCTCTGGGAAATCTGCAGATGTTGTAGTAATACTCCATTTTATCATAAATTTCCCAAGGTCCTTCCACGTGGTTGACACCTTTTCGGAGAAAAATCCCGTGTATGGAATTTTGAGTGTTGCAGCAATGTTTGATAAATCTTCGTTTAACTCACAATCGCGAACTATAGTAACCAACATGTGTTGTCCAGCTTCATTCAAGTTGATAGATAATTTGTTCATGAAGGATTTCACCAAATCTGGATAGCATCGACCATTATCAGAAACAAAAGTATTTGTTCTTTGATATTTTAACAGTGTTGGGAAATCGAAAGAGGAAGCTGGAAAAGCGTTAAGGTTAACATACTTTACCGGAAATAGTTGTCGAACCCTAACTTTGAAATCCATTCTCCTCTTTTTGGTTGATTCCATTGGAGTGAAATCTTCATCAACCGCGGAGCTGCTTTCAGGTAATTTTCCCTTTCCCTTCTTGGTTGGAGCCATTGATGCAGAGATATGAGATTCTGAGGGTTGGATATGTTTCTCTGGATTTAGGGTTTATGTTGTGATGGAGATGGTAAAAATAGAAGAGGTTTATATGGAGAGATGATTTAGTGGGAAATTTAAGTGAGAGTTGATGTGAGTGGGTAGAAGTTGGAAGGAGTCTTAACTTGGAGTCAAAAAGAAGAAGATGGTCCCAAGGAAAGTGGGTGATATAATCAAAAAGCACATGCACAAAAAAAAATCACTTAAAGACCATATTAAAAACAGATTTTGACTTAATTTTCATTTAAAAAAAAAATTCACGAGCAGTGTTAATCGGTTAACCATGGGGATTAATCGATTAACGCATTAAAAAATTAATTTCCAAAATAAAAACTAACAGTGTTAATCGGTTAACTGTGGGGGTTACTCGGTTAACACCTCCAAAAAAGCAAAAAAAAAAGACAAAAACAGTAGGTGAAAAAGCTTGGTATTCATAAGAGTTTATACAAATTAACTTATTAAGAGTTTAGATGTCACCTTCATTGAGAATTCTGAGTTCTCGTCGAATCTTGAAGAATGGTTCTTTTGCAAGTGGCTTTGTGAATATGTCGGTGAGTTGGTTATGTGTATCTACAAAAGTGACTTCAACATCTTCTTTGAGCACGTGATCACGGAGGAAATGATGCCAAATGTCGATGTGTTTGGTTCTTGAGTGCAAGACCGAATTTTTTGTGATGTTAATCGCACTTGTGTTGTCGCACCAGAGAGGAATGCATCCAAGATCAATTCCGTAGTCGCTTAATTGTTGCTTTAGCTAGAGATTTTATGCGCAACAGCTTCCCGCTGCTATGTATTCTGCTTCAGCCGTACTAAGAGCAACACATGCTTGTTTCTTACATGACCACGAAACTAATGCATTTCCAAGGATGTGACAGGTTCCACTCGTGCTTTTTTAATCATTTTTACAGCCTGCATAATCCGCATCAGAATAACTAATTAAAGTACAAACACTATCTTTTGGATACCATAAGCCAACGTTCGTCGTTCCCTTGAGATATTTCATGATTCTTTTGACTGCCGTGAGATGTGACTCCTTTGGATTTGCTTGAAAGAGAGCATATAAGCAAACACTAAACATCATGTAAGGACGGCTTGCCATCAAATATAATAAAGAGCCAATCATACCTCGATACTTTGTAATATCAACTAATTTTCCCGATTCGTCTTGATCGACATAAGTTCCGGATCCCATTGGTGTTGATATAGCTTTACATTCATCCATATCAAATCTCTTTAACAAATCTTTGCAATACTTTGATTGGTTGATAAAAATTCCTTCTTTTAGTTGCTTGATTTACAATCCAAGGAAGTAATTCATCTTTCCCATCATAGACATTTCAAACTCGCCTTGCATCATTAACGCAAATTCTTCACATAGTTCCTTGTTTGTTGAACCAAAGATGATGTCGTCCACATATACTTGAACAAGTAAGGTATTATCCTTTATCTTTTTAATGAATAAAGTTTTGTCTACCTTTCCTTTTTCAAAACCTTTTTTGCATAAGAAATTACTTAGACGATCATACCATGCCCTTGGTGCTTGCTTCAGACCATAGAGAGTTTTCTTCAATTTGTATACATGTGAAGGATGCTTGAAATCTTCAAAGCCCAGGGGTTGTTTGACATAGACTTCTTCATTGATGTATTCGTTCAAGAAGGCACTTTTGACGTCCATTTGAAAAAGTTAAAAATTCATTGAATATGCATAAGCAAGTAATAGACGAATAGCTTCTAACCTTGCAAAGGGAGCGAATGTTTCTTCAAAGTCAATTTCTTCCTCTTGATTGTACCCTTGAGCCACCAATCTTGCTTTGTTTTGAACAATTATTCCATTCTCATCAAGTTTGTTCATAAACACCCATCTTGTTCCGCTAATCAAGTTCATTATCAATCTCCTCATCTTCGACAACATCTTCTATGTCTTCTTCGACTTCATCTGGGGTACGCAATTCAGCATCAACATGCTCCACCTCAACAGGAATCTCTCATTGTTCCAGCTTTTCATCAGCATTATCAGTTTTCTTAAAAGCCATCTCTACTTCATTAAAAACTACATCTCGACTGGTGATACACCTCCTGTGACCTGGCTCTAGGCACCATAGCCTATAAGCTTTGACTCCTTCAGGGTATCCCATGAACATGCATTTCAGAGCTCTAGGTTCGAGCTTGTCTTGCCTAATATAAGCATAGGCCACACAGCCAAATACTCTCAGTCTGTTGAGACTAGGTGGATATTCCGACCAAACTTCTTCAGGTGTCTTCATTCCCAAGGCAGCCGAGGGACATCTATTTATCAGGTAAGCTGCTGTCGAAACAGCTTCCGCCCAAAACACCTTCTTCAATCATGCACTGACCAACATGTATCTAACCCTTTCAAGGATTGTTCGATTTAATCTCTCAGCTAAGCCATTTTGTTGAGGAGTACCTGTTACAGTCTTATGCCTTACAATCCCAGACTCAACATAGTAACTGTCGAACGCTTCGTTGCAGAATTCAAGGTCATTGTCGGTTCTCAACCTCTTGACCTTTCTTCTAGTTTGAGTTTCGACCAGAATCTTCTAGCTTTTGAAATTCTCAAAATTTTCATCCTTCGTCTTCTGAATGAATACCCATAGCTTTCTGGAATAGTCATCAACAATGGATAGAAAATACCTTGCACCTGAGTGTGAAGGATTCCTTGCAGAACCCCAAAGATCAGCATGAATGTAATCCAGGGATCCATGTGTTCTTTGCTTGCCTTTGTTAAACTTCTCCCTACAGGATTTACCAAATACACAAGATTCACAAAACTTCAAATTTTCGACTTTGTCACCTCCTA
>OZ012737.1:597976100-598000046 GCA_963859935.3 Lathyrus sativus | reverse complement strand
TAAGCTTAAATACAAGAAGCGTCAAAGCAATCTTGTATCTGAGAATAATATTCTCAAATCAGAAGTAGCTGAGCTAAATGAAAAGAACTTAAAATTGAAAAATGATTCTGAATTAGCTCAACAAGACTCTAATTCTGAAACTGAGTCTGAATGCAAAAATATTTTGGAAAAATATGACTACAGCTTTCAGAAGTTTCTTGCTAAAAGCATAAACAGAAGCAAAATGGCTTCTATGATCTATGGAGTTAGCAAAAATAACAGAAAAGGAATTGGATATAAATCTTCCTCTGGAAAGGATTTAAATCCAAAACCTGTTGATAAAATTATCATCAAGAAGACTCCTTTATACTCCCACTTTAAATTTGGTCACTTGAATGATATTGAACACACTCGTTCTGAAAAGAACATTCATGTGTTTAAATCTAAGGCTAGTCAGAATAAACCTTATGTTGAAAAACAGAAGTTTAGACAAACCTTCAGAACAACTAACCCAAAAGGACCCAAGAAGATCTGGGGTACCTAAAAGTAAAATAATTCCTGTTGCAGATGTTCTTAGCAGCAAGGTCAGGACGCCAATCATGGTACCTGGACTCTGGATGCTCGCGACACATGACAGGAGAAAGGTCTATGTTCCAAAGTCTGGAGCTTAGATCTGGAGGTGATGTGAAATTTGGAGGGAATCAGAAGGGCAAGATCATTGGATCTGGCACTATTGGAAATGGTAAACTTCCCTCTATCACTAATGTTTTACTTGTAGAAGGATTGAAGCATAATCTATTGTCAATAAGTCAATTAAGTGACAATGGTTATGACATAACCTTTGAATCAAAATGTTGTAAAGCTATTAGTCAAAAGGATGGCTCAATCCTATTTAGTGGAAAGAGGAAGAACAACATTTATAAAATAAACCTTTCAGAACTTAAGGTACAGAATGTTAAATGTCTCTTGTCTGTTAATGAGGAGCAATGGGTCTGGCACAGAAGATTGGGGCATATTAATATGAGACGTATATCTCAGGTTAATAAACTTAATATTGTCAGAGGACTTCCTAATCTGAAGTTCACTTCAGATGCTCTTTGTGAAGCATGTCAAAAAGGGAAGTTTTCAAAATCATCTTTTAAATCAAAAAATGTTGTTTCTACTTCCAGACCACTAGAATTACTTCATATTGATCTGTTTGGACCAGTGAAAACTTTATCCATCAGAGGCAAGAAGTATGGATTAGTCATTGTTGATGACTATAGTAGATGGACATGGGTAAAGTTCTTAAAACACAAGGATGAGTCACATTATGTATTCTTTGACTTCTGCAAACAAGTCCAGAATGAAAAATATTTCAAAATTATAAAAGTCAGAAGTGATCATGGTGGTGAATTTGAAAACAAATATTTTGAAAAATATTTTAATGAAAATGGCATTGCTCATGATTTTTCCTGTCCTAGAACTCCACAACAAAATGGAGTTGTAGAGAGGAAAAATAGAACTCTGCAAGAAATGGCCAGAACCATGATCAATGAGACTAATCTGGCAAAGCACTTTTGGGCAGAAGCAATCAACACAGCTGTTACATTCAGAATAGAGTGTCTGTAAGACCTCTTCTGGAGAAAACTCCCTATGAACTGTGGAAGAACAGAAAACCCAACATTTCATATTTTCATCCTTTTGGATGTATTTGCTATATGTTGAATACTAAAGAAAATCTGAACAAGTTTGATTCTAAAGCACAGAAGTGTTTCATGCTTGGGTATTCTGAACGCTCTAAAGGCTACAGAGTATACAATACTGAGACACAGATTGTGGAAGAATCTATTCATGTTAGATTTGATGATAAGCTTGGCATTAAAAAGCCAAAGCAGTTTGAAAACTCTGCAGATAGAGAAGTAGTCTTCACAGACCCTGAAGGCTCAGAGGCAGACAAAGCTCAAGTGAAGGAACCAGAAGCAATGCCAGATGCAATTCCTTTGACTTCTCAGATTAACAACTTAAACATTTCTGAAGAATCAACTGTTAGAGGATCATCTTCCAGAATCAAAGCTTCTCATTCAGAGAATGTTATCATTGGAAAGAAGGATGACCCTATCAGAACAAGATCCTTCCTCAGATCATCTGAAGCATCATTATTTGGATTGGTGTCAGTAATTGAACCAACTTCTGTAGATAAAGCTCTGCAAGACAATGATTGGATTACTGTCATGCAAGAAGAGCTAAATCAGTTCACCAGAAATGATGTGTGGGATTTAGTTCCAAGACCAAAAGGATTCAACATAATTGGAACTAAATGGGGTCTTCAGAAATAAGCTTAATGGAGAAAGGAGAAGTTGAAAGAAATAAGGCAAGGCTTGTTGCTCAAGGGTACAGTCAACAAGAAGGTATTGGTTACACTGAAACTTATGCTCCAGTGGCAAGGTTAGAATCTATACGCCTTCTTATTTCATTTGTTGCACAATATAACATCACTCTATATCAGATGGATGTTAAAAGTGCCTTTCTAAATGGTATTATAGAAGAAGAATTTTATGTTCACCAGCCTCTTGGTTTTGAGAGTGAAAAATTCCCAGAACATGTTTTCAAACTAAAGAAATCTCTGTATGGTTTAAAACAAGCTCCCAGAGCTTGGTATGAGAGATTAAGCAATTTTCTTCTGGAGAAAAATTTCATCAGAGGCAAAGTGGACACAACACTCTTTTGTAAAACATTTAAGAAAGATCTTCTAATTTGTCAAATATATGTGGATGATATCATATTTGGATCTACCAATACTATGCTGGGAAAGGAGTTTGCTCAATGTATGCAGGCAGAATTTGAAATGAGCATGATGGGAGAATTAAGATTCTTTCTGGGAATTTAAGTCAACCAAACTCCAGAGTGCACTTACATTCATCAGACCAAATATGTTAAAGAACTTCTGAAGAAATTTAACATGACTGATAGTAAGATGGCAAAGACTCCCATGCATCCAACTAGTTCGCTAGGCAAGGAAGAGGTAAGTAAGAAAGTAGATCAGAAACTCTACAGAGGTATGATAGGATCTCTTCTCTACTTAACTGCTTCTAAACCTGACATTTTGTTCAGTGTATGCCTGTGTGCAAGATTCCAATCAGATCCTAGAGAATCACACTTAACAGCTGTTAAGAGGATTCTAAGGTATCTGAAAGGTACTTCTAATGTGGGTTTGTGTTACAGAAAATCTGATGATTTCAAATTAGTTTGATTATGTGATGCTGATTACGCTGGAGACAGAGTGGAAAGAAAAAGTACTTCTGGAAGTTGTCAATTTCTAGGAAGAAATCTAATCTCTTGGTACAGCAAGAAGCAACCCACAATTGCACTATCAACTACAGAGGCAGAATATATTGCTGCTGCTGAGGAGGTAGCACGCAGATGCTCTAGATGAAAAGTCAGCTAGAAGACTATCAGATTTTGAAAGTAACATTTATATATTCTGTGATAATACTTCTGCTATATGTTTGTCTAAAAACCTCATTTTACACTCAAAGGAAAAACATATAGAAATTAAACATCATTTCATCAGAGACTATGTTCAGAAGGGAATTATAAACTTAGCCTTTGTTGATACAGATCATCAATGGGCAGATATTTTCACAAAACCCCTTGTTGAAGATAGATTCAAATTTATTCTGAAAAATATTGGTATGAATTTGTGTCCAGAATAATATTTGTCAGAAGCAAATTTTACAGATGATAAATGTTTATCACTCTGAAGTATTTCATCTGTTGCTTATTAGATTTATGTTTATTTGTGTGTATCTGAACTAACCAATCTCAGAGGATCTGAACGTTGGTTAACGTTTCATTTCTCAAGAGAATTCAGAAGCACATGCAAGCAAACACGTGTCACTCTAAATCTGCAAAGATGGCGTGTACACTACTGAAGAGACGTTTGAGGGTATGGTTTGAATAGTGAAAATCTTAATTTTTCCCCCAATTTGTCAGAATCAATTAATGCTTGAAATGATTTTTATTCTCTTTCATTAATTGACATGAATTGCTATGTGTGAACGTGCTTTGATTGTCTGTTTGTATGCCTAATTGTTTTCTATAAATACCATATTTCTCACCACTTTCACACTTTTCACAACTCAAGCAAGTTTATGCATTTCTGTCTTCTTTTCTCTCTTCACACAAACCCTAAACCTTTGTCAAAATCATCTTCAATGGCAACCTCATCTTCTACAGCAGCTCAGTTTCAATCAACCATGGCTGCAGTTACTTCTGCAAATATGGGTGTGGTTCCATACACGACACCTAAAAGAACTTTGTTAACTCCTGTTGACAAACTTGAAGTTCTCTGTGAATCAATGGTGGAATTTGATTCATTAGCTGAAAATGGATTTGAATTTCGTTCAATAGTTGATGCTCAAGGCTGGGGTAAAATACTTTGACAGATTATTTGGACCAGTTTACCCTCATCTGGTGAAAAAATTCTGGATACATGCTTCTGTATACCCCAAATTCATCTTGTCTTCTGTTCTGGGTAAGGAGATTATAATTACAGAAGATCTAATCAGGAAACTCATAGGATATGAGGAGACTGGTGGAGTATCTCATCTGCCAGCTGGGCGTGTAGACATGGAAGAAGTTTATGAGGAAGTCATGACTGCTGGACAGGCCTCTAACAAGTTTAAAGATCTGAAGCCTGACTACAAAATCTGGGCAAAGATTTTCATGGGATGCATTCATCACAGAAAATCTACAAATTCTCCAGACTATGTGAACAATGAACAACTCTACTTCATGTACTGTTTAAGTCAGAGCACCAAGGTAGATCTTCCTTACATTCTGTTCATGCACTTATGGAATCATATTAATGCTTCAAGAGAATTTGTAAAAGATAAAGATCAGAACATGGATTCCCTTTGGAAGGTTAATTTCAGATATTCTGACAGAAAATGGACTGGTGACTGCTCTGTATGCTGCTGGAGTCAAGGAGGAACTTGAATCAATTGTTGGGAAAACTCTGAATGCAAGAGTCTTCAGAGACTAAAAATTGTAGAGGAACTCACATCAGCACCCAAGAAGCTGAATATCTCTGAACTTAGTCAAAAGCGAATCCCAGTTGAAAACTACCCACTGTTCTGTGCTGAAGAACCAAGGGAAATAATTGTAAGGTATATTGATTCTTGCAAGGCAGATGGAACCTCAGTTCCTGCATATATTCTGAAAAGAGCAAGGGAACCAATGCCTGATGGAGGAAATGAGAACACAAGGAAAAGAGGTCAATCAGAAGCAGAAGCAGTGGCTGCTCAGAAGAAGCCAAAAGTTGCTGACAAGCCTTAGAAGCTGATCAAGAGGAAAGCATCTGGAGACGCTCCCTCTGTTCCCACAAAGCGTATCAAGATCAAAGGTACCAAATCTTCTGTATCCTCTTTCAATAATATTGTTTTAAATGAATCAACATTCAAGTCTATTCCAAAACCACCTCCTACTCAGAAACAATCTGTTCCTGCTCTATCTCATATCTCTGTTCCCTCCCCACAAAAATCAGCTGATCCTGTTTCCACTGCTCCTGTAAAACCTTCTACCAATCAATCATCTGCACCAACACCAACAACAACAACACCAGTAAATCAAACTCCACCACCTATAACAAAACCAACAGAGCAATCTGAATAAAAACAACCACAACCAGAAAAACCAAAATCAAACACACCTGAACCTATTGTATCTGCACAAGTTATTTTTGAACCTATACAATATAATCAAGTGGCATCTGATCCACCTGCATCTGATCCACCTACATCTGATCCACCTACATCTGATCCACCTACATCTGAACCACCTACATCTGAACCACCTACATCTGAACCTCCATCAAAACTTCCTGAGAATCCATCAGAATCAACCAACCCATCTGAAACAAATATCCCTGAGACAGAGGTTCTAAATGTTACACCTCTCAAAATAGTTTTTGAAGTGTCCTCTACCTCTTATACTCCAACCACATCCTCAAATTCATCAGAATCTGATATACACCCAGATTTTCTGATATCTCCCTCTCACAGAAATTCTGAAGTTAACCAACCAGAACCACCTGTTTCTTCTGAAATTCTCATTCCCAATCCTATCCCAACACCTAAGCCAAGGACATCTGAGTGTGTACCCTCTGCTTCGTGTAAACTGTTTTCATCTGACAAACTTCCCTCTAGTTTCAAATTCAAAAATTTCTACACCAGAATTGAACCATCTGACACTATCACTCCTCTTAAACCCAAACTTACCATCATTCTACCATTTGTTCTTCAAACGTATATTAAGGAACTGCCAGAAGTGATTTCATCAGAACCTATTTTATCTGATAAATCTGCATTCACTCCTTACTCTGATACCCCATTTGATGTTGTTTCCTATGGATCAAATGCAAAAACCATATCTGTTGAATGCTTTAACCAGATCAAAACCTGACAATTCATCTGATCTTCCATTCATACCATTCTACCCTCGTCCTCTGATCACCATTCCAAAATTCACCATTCCACCTTCACCCTAACCCAATCCAATCACATTGGAAACTTTTCTAAACCCAAAACCTAGGCTGAATGTTGATCATTTATTTACAAGTTTTTTGAAAGAAATAGAGATGTATTTAGGCTCTGTACAGAGGAAGTGTTCATCAATAATGGATGCAAATGAATCTGATGCCATTTGGAATGGCTTCATAACCAGATTCAATAATGTAGCATCAAATCTGAAGAACGTATGTTCTGATGATGCGAAACTCAGATTTGCTGAAACTACTAGAAGTTTGTTCTGGACTGTTAAAAGATCTGCACCATTGCTTCTTAAGGATGCTCCTTCATCATCTGAAGTCTGTGATACAGAAGTAAACACTGAATATGCATCTGAAGACAACTCTCTGGCTATGACTCTTTTAGAACATCCCTCTGGATCTGCTGCTCCTAACTCCAAATCCCCTATGGAAATTGACTTTGTTCATGCTTCAGAATCTGTCCCACCTTCTTCATCTGAGATCAAGAAAGAGTATCCAGATCTTGAAGATAAGATTGCAGTTCTGGAAGCTGGTCAATCAGAGATTAAGTCATGGATGGCTAAGCAAGATAAGAAGTCTGAAGACATGGCTCAGTGGATGTCCAAACAAGATCAGAAGAATGAAACCATGGCTAAGTGGATGTCAAAACAAGAACAGTCCTCTTATGAGATCATGGATCTGTTGAAGATGATTTTGTCAAAAACAATCTTAGTTTATTTTTTCTGATGTTTGCATCTGATGTTTGCACATGTACTTGAATATTTTCTAATGTTTGTACTTTCTGCTCTGAATAAATGAATGTCTCAATGTTTTCTCTACATGATTTATCTCGTTTATTTTTCCTTTTATTTATCTTTTAAAAGTTCTTACTTTTTGCTTATGACGAAAAATGGGGAGAAAATAGATCTGAACTGTTTAATTAAACTCTACCAGAATGAAACTTCAGACATATCAATTTTATCTAACATAATATCTGAGTATTTCAGAACATTTGATAAGTATACTCTGTAAAAGAAACTCTGAGACTCCCAGATCATATGTAAATTATTAGACTCTGACTCTGAAATATGCAAGAGACTCTGACTCTCAAATGTTTAGAACAATCAAGCTCTAACTCTGAAAAATACTCAAGACAAAAAGGGAAGTTTCTATTCCTTATTAATATTTAATTCAGGGGGAGATTCATTATCTCAGGGGGAGTTATAATTATTCTCTTTACTATTAAACAAAATTTCTGATGTTTTTGTCATCATCAAAAAGGGGGAGATTGTTAGAACACAGATTGGTTCTTAATAATATCTCTATGCTTTGATGATAACTATTATGAAATTTTGTAGTTAAGAATTATGTACTCTAAAATTTGCTTAAGAATGTTTGCTGCAGATATTAAAGTAAATATCACTCCAGAAGCAAATCAGATCTGAACATAAGAAATATGCAAGGCTCTGAAGTGTCAGATGCAACCATTAGAAGATTCTAGACGCTGTCATCAGAAGCTCCAGAAGAATCTGAAGCAAGTCAGAATCATCTGAACCAATGAAGAATTCTGTATGAAGAGTTTTCAAGCATAGTTAATTCAGAAGACTCTGAGAGTACTAACGCTGCCAGTACTGAGGATCTGACCCAAAACTCTGCTCTGAACTTATACACGCTAAAAGCATACTTGCTACAAAGACTCTGATTCAGCAAAACTCTGATCAACATCAGAAAGCTCTGATCAAATTAGACTCTGATGATTCTTGCTGAAAATTATTGAAGAAGAATTCAAAGATTATGTCCGTTGGAATATCCAAACGACTCTTTCCTTATTTATGCAAGACACAAGAACACAGACAAAAAGGATTTCTCTGTGCTTTCTTCTTATCTAGGAAATGTCACTTGATGTGAAGACAAAAAGGGCTCAGACCTTTTGGCACACACTTCTTAACGTGAAAAAAAAACTCTTGGATCACTGTGCCTATAAAGCAAGTCTCCCACTCATCTTCTTCAGTTGACGAAATACTTGAAAAGAATTCATTATCAAAGCTCTCATACAACTCATATATTCTTTCTAGAATTATTTCTTTGTTCTTAATCTTAAGTGAAAAATCACAGTTGTGATAAAGCTTTATTAGAAGCATCTTAAAACTTGTATTTATTATTACATTTGATTGTAAGAAAACCTTAAGAAGATCCAGTTAGGACCATTAGTTCTTGAGAAGACTTTGAACAGTTGTTCTTAGTGCTTACTATTGTAATCAGTTGATTAAATAGTGGATTAAGTCCTTGATTGAGAAAGGCAAAATCACTCTAGAAAGGGTGGACTGGAGTAGTTGAGTTCAACGAACCAGGATAAAAATACTTGAGTTTTTACTTCTAAGTTTTTATCTCATACTTATTCAACCCCCCTTCTAGGTATTTTCTCACCTTCAAAAATGTCTATAGTACTCTATAGGAGCCCTTTGAGATATCTACGCTTTTTGGTTTGAAAAGGTTTGTTTGAAAAGAGATTGGGGAGATGAGAAGAAAATTATTTTCAAGATTTTTGTGTTTGGAGAGACTTATCGCCTCATGCCTACGTACCCACAAACTGAAATATAGGATCAAAACTCTGTAGTTCATGGTAAAAATGATACAAAATTGTTGGTTTTGATTGATTTTAAATGTAAAGACAAGTCGTTATTTTAAGGAGAAAACTATGACTAGTCGCCCACAAGTATAAGACAACATTTGCATCACCTAAAGATGGAGGATTTTGCTTGGATTAAAATCAAAAAGTCTATCGCTCAACAGCTAAGTGGAAAATGTCAACATCTTTATACTATGGGGAATAGGAGAATTATATCTCAACTATGGAAATGGCTCATGTCTAAACTTTATGAAAAGTTTTAAAATGAAAAGCGCGCAAAGACACAAAAAGTTTGAATGAGGTTGATCTTTTTTAAAGTCTTTTTGAAACTTTCAAAATATGATCAATATTGATTGACATATATTAAAGAAAACAAAGTTTGAAAATCACTTGACAAAATTCATAGTTTTATTATGAAAGCGGTTTTAAGTTTGAAAGTAAGAAAGTTTTTGAAAAAGGGTGGAGATTTTGAAATTTTAAGAAGGGGAGAAGATGAAGTGACTACCCTAGAAAGAAAAGTAAAAGCTAGAGATAAGAAGGATCTAACCAACTTGTAGCACACTCCACAGCAAGCCAAATAAGAATTACATCCATCTTGAAGCATAAGCCAATAAGCAAGCCAAATAAAGGCAAAGATCCATAATACTCCAAGCATAGGGAAAGAGTCCTAATTCTAAGTCCAAGGGTCCAAGAATAGTCCAAGAATCCAAGGTCTAAGAATAGTCCAAGAGCATAACCACAAAGTTAAGAGCACCAAGTTTTTTAGAAGTTAAATCCCTTATTAGTGTTTTAAACAAGATATTGTCCAAATGGACAAAAGAAAAAGGCAGAAACATAAACATGTGTCTAACGGACAAAGGAAAAATAACGGAAGCATAAAGTATGAAGATAAAAGTATGAGATGATAATAATGGAGCATAAAGATAAAAGAGAGATAGAGAGCAAAAATGAAACATAAAAAAAATTAGTACAATAATATCGTTAGTGGGTTAGTGATTAGTTGTTAGAGCAAATGATCAATGATGGTTAACTCATGCACTTAAGCCAAAGTTGATGAAAACTTATTAGAGGATTGATAAAATCAAAGCCTCCTAACAACAAGTTTCATAGGTGATGGACCTAAGATAAATAATCAATCATACTTGGACTTTCAAACATAAGTTTGAGCCACAAATGATCACTTTTCGATTACGGCACAATTTAGCGCTATGTTAAGCAACCGTAATCGGGTTTATGTAGAAACCACGACTATTTGAGGCCGGTCAATAACAATGTTAGTGCTAATGCATGCTAGAGAAGTGATATATAGATCACTCTCCGGAAGCAATACCGCACGAAAAGAAAATAGGTAACGATCTCATCTTCATCAAGAACTTGAAATAAGTTTAAACGATATTGAAGATTTTCATCGATCAAAAGAAAGAAAAAAAGGAAGAGGAAAGGGAATGCCAAATTAGATTACAAGTTCAAGGTCATTATGTCTTTAAGTTCATCCACTCATCTTGGTGGATTAAAGCACTAAACGTATCATTAACTCAAAGCACCTAAAATGAATTGAACAATTCACTTTAATGATATATTTAAATTAGTGAATGTTTATCCAACTTCATCTACACCCTAAGTCCAATGAATTTAAAGAGGAAAATGACCTTTAAAAGTGCATTCCAAGGAAAAAATCAAAAGGAAATAGAAGAAGAAGAAAGAACCAAACAGAGCCAAAAGGCAAAATCAACACTAGGTAATCGATTACCCTAAGCTGGTAATCGATTACCACTACTAAAACATCAGCAAAATGGTGTAAAAATGTGCATAAACTTGATCAATCATTTCTTCAAACACCTCATGATCAAGGATGCAATTGAGCATGAAAATCCAAGTAAAATAACAACAATCAACACCAATAGAACACAATTTGAAAGATCCAAAGATCAAGCAACAAGAATCAACAATAGATCATATTGTAGAAGATGTATCAAGAACAATAATGGTGGATCAAGAAATTACCACTCCAAATCTGGAAATTCTTCAAATCAGCTCCACAAACCACACTTTAAAGCCTTGATCTACTAGAATTGATGATGAAAAAGTGAATGAATGAAGGTTTAGCTCAAAGATTAGTAAGTTCTATGATGAACTTACTGACTTTCAAAGAAAGAAAGAGCTTTGGTGAATTTGGTAATTGGAGAAAAATTTAGAGTCAAGAAAGAATTTGACAAGGTGAATTTGGCTATCAAAAGCTTCTGAGACGAGAGAAATGAAGCCTCTCTTTATAGGATTTAGGCTTGGAAAATTTGGTGGATTAGAGTTTGGTTTGGAATCAAAATCAGGCTTGGAATTTGAATTTGGAGGAAAATTAATGATTAAGTGGTGATTAGTGAATGTGTATGGTGGAATTTAATTATGATGAGGTAGGGGAATTAAAATGAAGTGATATAGAATATTCTCATGTTGCAATATTTGAATTTGGTGCCAAAAATGCTGCAGGATTTGAATTTGCTCAATTTTCACAAAATTTGCACTGAGTTAATCAATTACCCAATACTGGTAATCAATCACCACAGGCAAAAAATGGTGAAAATTTACATTTTTAATGTGTTGTCCTAGATCTGGCTCGATTCTTTTGCTTGTCAAAGAAGGCATGGAAATAAATACATGAAACTTGGAGTTTCTTGAATAAAATTCAATCAAATCTTGGAGCCTCTTGATGAGATGAATTTGAATTGTTTTATAGATCAACTTTGACTTTGTTCAGATGAAATTCGTTCAACCTGAGGGACTGATATTTGATATCTTTGCTCAAAAATATTCCTGAAGAAGTTAGTAAGGGAAAAAACAAATATTTTTTTGGATTTTAATCAATGGTTAGTAAACATAAACATAAACAAATATCAAACGAACAAGAAAACAAAGGAGCCCGATGATCTCTCAAGAACAAACCTTTTAAAAGCGCTGCCTTATGTATCTTTTCATTATACTTTAGGCAGCACTTTCTTTAAAAGCACTTTCTTTTATCCACTTTAGGCAGCGCTTTTTTTTACAAAGCGCTTTCTTTTCCCCATGTAAATAACGCTTTTTAAAAGCACTTTTTTAAAAAGCACTTTTTTAAAAATCACTTTTTTAGGAAGCGTTTTTTTATAAGCCTGTCTATTGTGCACATTTTTAGGAAGCGTTTTTTTGTTAAAAGCGTTGGCATAAGTCTTATTTTTTAATTATAAAATGGCAGCACAAACCATTAGAATTCAAATTTTTATCAAAACTTATCACAGACCTTTTATAATTCAACACAAACCTTTATTTCAACACATAGACCTTATATACCATTATAATTCAACATATATATACCATTATAATTCAACACATAAACCTTATAATCACTATAATTAAACACATAAACCTTATAACCATTATAATTCAACACAAACCTCATACAACAAGAAAACATCCATAATTCTATCCACTTCCAAAACCTTTAATTTATAAAAAATTCACCAACCATAATTACAAACATCAATCTTCAATTCACAACAACTACCATAACTATACAACAACTTCCAAAACTAAACAACATGACTTCCAAAACTATTCTTATCCAGTACAGAACATCACAACAACAAAAATTTTTAAGGACCATAAACTTCACATAAAAGAAAGAACGACAATATACCTTATATAATTCTCATCTCAAGAATGTATTGACATCATTCCTACTTAATTTCTTCTAGTTTATCTTTCGAGTAAGTAGCACACTTAAATTCATCAAAGTACTACATAATATAACATAATATGCATGATTTAGTTAAAAACTAATTAATTTGATGAAATATTCGTTAAATATTCAAATAAATCCTATCTTATAAATCCATATCATGTTTGGAATCTCTATTGATCCAAATGAATTGTTTCTTTCATAAACCTCAATATGAAATAACCGCAATCTATACCATTATATTGACGAGGACACTACACATAGAAAAAAATAAGAATATATATCAAGATATATAGTTTAACTTGTTTTATCAAGTAACATCACTATTATAATCAAAATTGTGAAAATATATCTGCACTCTGATCCATGTAATGTTGTTTGCTTTACTCTTTAATACTCAAGCCTGTCTTTGTGATCGGAATATTTGTATAGCTCTAACATAATATAAACGAATATTTAGAACAATTTCACATAAATGAATAACATAGTACACATAAATATTTAAAACAATCTCATCACTTACGTACCAATCATCTTCTTCATAGCTGGGTATTTTGTTTGATCACCATCTAACGGGTCCAGATAATATACTATTTCTTTTATCGGATTAATCGCAATAAATAACCAGTGTCCACTATAAAATAAAATAAAAGTTCCGATAACATTTTCTACACAACGTCAAAAAACGAAAAATTATAATAAATGAAGTTAGAATAAAAATCTAACCCATGACCAGTATTATATGGTAAAAGATACAACTTTTATGTATCTCTGTTGGCCATAAATGCATCGACTAAGTGATTTTTGACTGCATTTGGACTTTGATCGATTAACCGTGCGTTGATACAGATGGGAGATAAGAAAGAGAATCTTTCTGTCAATTGACGCAGACACATCAATTTGTCATACGAGAACCTTAAATAAAACATAATCAACATTAGAATATTCATTGAAATGAGTAAATAAATTGTTCAATTAATTAAATAAAATTTATTAGAGTACCTGATGTATGAATTCATAACACCGATGCCTAATTCAAAATGTTGAAAAATCTGATCTAAATCCTCTTTGCCAATTGTTTCGGTATAAGAAAAACAAAAAATACCTTCCTCCATAGGTATTTCACGAATACCACCTTTCATCACATTTGTTGTTCCTTCATATGTTTCAAGGCACAACCTAAATCGAGAAGTAGATGCTTTTTTAGGCTCGGTCTGTGCAAGATCTTTTTTTGTTGGACATATTCTTACTGACTTGTTGCAACTCTTAAGCATGAATCTAAAAAACATATAAGAGTTAGGTAATGTATAAGATCAAGAAGCTTTTGAATTCGGAGGATAGAATTAACATTTTCTATGCATATATATCAACTTACCTCTCTTTTTGATGCAACTGACTTGGAGTACTGCACAATCCTCTTATCTTTTGATTTGGATTTTGTAGGAGTCTAACATTACCATGTAAATAAAATGTATGTAAATGTAAGAATAACTTACATGGCTCGTAAAACATTTGAATACTAAAAGGTTCATAATGGTTTTCAACATACCTCATTATCTATGAAAATGAGGTTTGACGGCCATGCAACATACGATCATATTGCGTCTCCCACCAATGTTGCATCTGAAACATCGTCTGGTATAGGTAATAACGCATCCCCCATCCAAAGCAATATCAATCGATACTTTCAAAAATCCAGCAGGGAGCAGTTTATGGTGAAGTACATCTCCCAAAGTGTTATGCACTTTTCCTTTGCCAACCATGCGATAAGTCGGTGACGATAAATAGAGCTGACAAGGTGAAATGCTTTAAACTAATAATAAATATGAAATTGTTAATGTGTATATATGTCAATTAAAAATTAGTGCTAATTTAATTTCATAACAATATATATATATATATATATATATATATATATATATATATATATATATATATATATATATATATATATATATATATATATATATATATATATATATATATATATATACATAAATATACATATATATATATATATATATATATATATATATATATATATATATATATATATATATATATATATATATATATATAATATATATATATATATATATATATATATATATATATATATATATATATATATATATATATATATATATATATATATATATATATATATATATATATATATAGTATATAAAATTACCTCAGGAATTTTCTGTTGAAAATTACAATTTATACTTGTTCCTCATATATAATTACCTTTGGATGTTTATATATGCTCCTGCAATCATGGTCTTCAGCTAGAGTTAAAGACTGAGATATATTCTTCTAAAATTCATATGCATATCAAAAAAGGTTAGTGAGGATTAAAAACATAAATATTACATGTTAATAAACTTTTGATTTAATTAAAGAAATAATATTATACTTACACGTTGCTTAAAAACTTGTTGAACATCTTCCTTAACAACTCCATCCTTACCACACGAGCAGCATTCCACAAAACATGTTCCGGAAGAGGTGTTTCTTCACTTTTCTCCTCTTCTAACTACACATTAAGACAAATAATTAGATCAATTATTACACTTGAGGAACAAGTATATCATAGCATTTATATATACTTACTATTTTTTTCTCTAAGTATGCATATCCCAAACGCCCTTTTTTGTATGAATACGCGAGTTTTGAGACTCGTTGGCGATTTATGTCACTCACATCCTGGATAAACAAGTTTAAGTTATATCATAACACATATGGAACAAGTATATAATACTATTCTCATGATAAATTAACATTACATGGAATTCTTGGGTTCTTTGTTTGGCTACAAAAGTTTCTCATTCTTCAGGTGAAATCAGGTATGCATACTTTTTTGGACGTTCTGCTTCAATAAATTTTCCATGTGCATCCTTAAAACTTGTTTGTTAAAAATTCTCGAAACCCTCTGAGTCTTCTTCCGACCAATTGAAGACAATATTTTTTCGGTCGTCACCAATGTTATAAGACCTCTACAAAAAAACATATATATATATATATATATATATATATATATATATATATATATATATATATATATATATATATATATATATATATATATATATATATATATATATATATATATATATATATATATATATATTATATATATATATATATATATATATATATATATATATATATATATATATAGTGTGTGTGTGTGTGTGTGTGTTAGTATAAGAAACTTAAAGACATAATCGTCAACAAAAACAAATAAAATCACATATGGTACCTGTATCTCACTCCACATTTTTTCTTTAGCGGGTTTCAACGATGGAGTTCTCCAATTATCACAAGTGATTGGAATTTGCGAATGAACAATCGCACCAATGTAACTTGTCAACATTGCATCGTTAGGCTCAACTAGTTGGTTTGTTGCATTCCAATGTACACGTCATATTTTATTCCTTTATCTCTTGCATGAATGATTCTCTTCATAATAGTTATTCCTTGTGAAATATCTCTTTCCACATCATGAACTGATTCATTTCCATCATTCTTAGAAGTATCATGTGAGTGTTCCTCGTTACTAGCCATCTGACCTGTAATAAAGAAAAACATAAATATGAAATGACAGCTATAAAAATCCATAATCCATAATCTATTGAATATAAAAAATGAAAAGTATATAATTTTATTGAATGACAAAATATATAATTTTACTAGTACCTTTTTGTTCCGGTATGGGCCCGACCTCGGCAGGCCCAATACCGCGTGCAGCCCAACAAGCAAATCGAGCACGCCGAGCACGTGCGTCCCTCAAGACGAGCAGGGCAGGCTGCCGAACACAAGCAACGTCCCAACAACCCTTCATCAGCCACCACGCCAGACGAGCAGAACCGTCCCCCGGCTCACCACAGCGCGGCCATGGTCCATCCCCTTCGCGGGGAGAATAACGCGCTCCGGAGTACCTCGCGAGCTCCCCTCCGCGGGGAGAATAACGTGCCCGGCGCACGTTCTCCACGTGCTCCCCTCCGCGGGGACACGTCACCGGCCAACTGCCCACCTCCGAAAGAGCAGGTCAAACCCACTTTCCGGAGATCTAGGAGCAGTTGAACTAGGGCGAAGACCACATCCTGGTCTTCACTACGCCATGTAAGCCCTAGCAGTCATTAGGGTTGGGCCTGGTCATTCAGCCCACCTCAAATGACCGTTGGCCCAGCGCTGGGGTCTCTCTATAAATACCCTCTTCCTCAAGAGGGTCAGGTAACTCTTCTTGCCCCCTTTCCTGTACTATTGCTTCCACTCTGCCCAATTCCTTACTTTGGCATCGGAGTGTCTTGCAGGTACACCCCCCCTCCTCCTCCTCATTACCGGCGAACAGGTAGCAGCCCAGCAGTGTGTGGCCAGCCCGTGATCCCCTCCTGATCAGGTCAGATCAGTGGCGCCGTCTGTGGGAACCTGAAACTTCCCCGTTACTCCGAGCAAAAAACCAAAAGTTTCACCAAACCTCCACGATCATGGCTAGTCCACACCGCGACGACACTCCGCACGACCTTGCGCCCAACGTCGCCACCAATGGGAAGCAGATAGGAACGGCACGGCCGACGGAAACCGACAAAAGAGACGGGCAAACTGCTTCACCATCATCCGCGGAACGGCCCCTCCAGGCCGATCACCGCCCCCCGAGCCCGCCAGCATTCCACCCCGTTCCCATCCCGGCGGGAGCAGATCCGACGGTGGCCGCTCTCTTTACGGCCATCAACCAGACGAACCAGCTGCTGTTCCAACAAAATGCGAGAATTGGAGCATTAGAACGCATCGGCCCTCCGAGGTACCCCCAGCGGGAAGACCAGAACGGAGGTTCGAGGAGTCCCTCACCTCGACCCAGAAACCGCCGACCGCGGCTGGAGAGACACCGCCCGCAGGCGACACGAGAACGCACCAGATCCCCGGCGAGACACGTTCGCGGGAGGAACCAGAACGCCGCGGCGACCCCAGCCGAGGACACCCGAGGCGAGAACTCAGGCAGGAGATCGAGAACTCGAAACCAGGGGCACACCTTGAACGGCTCATCTCCCCACAGATCCCCGGCACACAGCGACGAGGATGATTACCGCACCCCGCTATCCCGGGAGATCATGGCTGCCCCCATACCCCAGGGGATGGAGAAACCACCGACGCTGTCGACATACGACGGCACCTCCGACCCGGACGATCACCTGGAAGATATCGAGGCTATGCTCGACTACCGAAACGTCCGGGGAGCTATCAAGTGCAGACTCTTCCCGACGACTCTGAGGAAAGGCGCTATGACCTGGTACAAAAGTCTGGAGCCCGAATCAATTACGTCATGGAGGGTCTTGAAGGACCTGTTCTCCAAACACTTTACGGCGTCCCGACGTCACCCGAAGACGGAAGCAGTCCCCGGGGCAATCATCCAAGGCCCCGACGAACCTCTCCGAAAATACATCGAAAGGTTTACTCGGGAAGCCGTGCAGGTGACAACTTCCGACGAAATGAAACGCTACTTAATAGAACAAGGCCTGCGCCACGACTCCAAATTCTACGAGGTCGTAGGCATACACCGGCCCACGTCCCTCCAAGATTTCCTCGACAGAGCCGCGCATTACATCCGATTCGAGGAAACACAAGCGGCCAACTCCGCTCGCGACACTCGAGACAGAGAGGCCCCCCGCGGGCACCGAGACGACGGAGCTTTGAGCCATCGACGAGGAGGGGACCGCCTTCGGGAAGACCGCCCCCGCGAGCCCCGCGAACAACGCGAACCATGCGGCCCGGCAGGAAGATTCACAGAGTACACAGCCTTGGTCGCTTCACGCGAACGCATACTGGCCGAATGCGCTAAAACCGAGTTTGTTCAGGGAGGTGTCCGTTTTCCGTGACCAACGCCGCCCAAACCCAACATGGACAAGTCAAAATACTGCTGATTCCACAGGACCCACGAGCACGTGACGAAAGACTGCATCCATCTCAAAGATGCGATCGAAATCCTAATCAAAGACGGGCACCTGAAGCGATACACCCGAGGAGGTGAGCCACCCAGGCCAGAGGCTCCGGAAGCTAAGAAAATCGAGGAACTCCCCTCTCCAGAGGACAGCGGCAGACTCCAGGTCGCGTTGTGCGTCAGCCGCCCCGAGGATTGGTTCGCGAGCAGAGAATTCGGCATTTCCGAAGGACCCAACCTATTCGACGAGCCAATCCGACCAACCAGCCGATGGGAATACTTCCCCAGAGCCATGGTCATCTCTAATGGAGCCACGAGGAGTCTATCCATAGGATCTGTGAAAAGGAAATTCGACGAACTCATCGCGAGCAACTCCGGCAAGATGAGCACGCTCGACAGATTCCGAGGTCGCTCCAACCCGATCACATTTTACCTCGAGGAACTACCCGGGGGATCTCCCAATTCCAACATACCTTTGCTCATACGTGCCCGAATGGCAAACTTCGACGTCAGGCGCCTCCTCATCGACGGCGGGAGCTCGGTTGACATCATGTACTCACATCTGTTCACAACTCTCCAGCTCGACGAATCCAACCTTTCTCCCTACGTAGGCTCCGACCTTCAGGGGTTCAACGGGACGACGACGAGACCTTGGGGATACGTAGAATTGAAAGTCACCTTCGGAGAAGAGGAAACAGCCAGGGACATCAGCGTCCGTTTCTTAGTCATCGAATGCCCGTCCCTCTATAACTGCATCCTGGGCAGGACGACGATAGCAGAACTCACTGCGGTACCCTCCACCGTCCATCTGAAGATGAAGTACTACACGAGAAGGGGAGCCGTAGTAACCCTTAACGGAGACATCGAAGCCGCTCGAAGATGTTTCGAAGTCGCGCTAAAAGGCCTAGACTCCATCGCTCCATCGACCAAAAAGAAAGCGTCAAGCGCTACACCAAAGGACAAACCAACGGAGCTGGTCGAATCCGTTGAGCTCGACAGTCGCTTCACCGACGAGCTCGACAATAAAACAAAGACCGACGAAGTCAACGGGCAGCCCCCACACCCAGCGCGCCTCATCCCAGATGGAGAATTCGAACTCATTCCCCTCGGGGAAGACACGAACAGAACCGTGAGGATAGGCGCAGGACTCCCAGACCTTGCGAAACGTCAGCTCCAAGCCTGCCTCCGTGAGAATGCCGACCTCTTCGCCTGGAGCGCCGCGGAAATGCCGGGACTCGACCCCGAGGTCGCCTGCCACCAGCTGTCCATCAACCCAACCGCAAAGGCCGTTGTACAACGCCGACGTCGCCAGTCCCCCGAAAAATCGGCAGCGGCCGAACAAGCTGTAAAAGACCTCTTAGAGGCAAATTTTATTTCGGAAGCCCGGTATTCAACCTAGCTGTCCAACGTTGTACTCGTTAAAAAGAATAATGGAAAATGGCGCATGTGTGTTGACTACACTGACCTCAACCGGGCATGTCCTAAGGACGCCTACCCCCTCCCCAATATCGACAAGCTCGTCGACAACTCTGCGGGCTTCAAGCTCTTGTCCTTCATGGACGCGTACTCGGGATACAACCAGATCCCGATGGCCGAACACGATAAGTAAGCCACGGCCTTCATGACGGCGTCGGGCAATTACTATTACAACGTGATGCCCTTCGGCCTCAAAAACGCCGGGGCCACATACCAACGGATGATGAACCGTGTCTTCCGCGACGAAATCGGGGACATGCTCGAAGTATATATGGACGACATGATCGTCAAATCCGGCGCGGAGGACGACCACGCGGCACACCTCCAGAAGCTCTTCAAGACCGCGAGGTCATGTCGCATGCGTTTTAACCCGGAAAAGTGCACCTTTGGCGTCTGCGCCGGTAAGTTCCTCGGCTACTACTTGACCGAACGGGGGATCGAAGCCAATCCGGACAAATGCCATGCCTTCTCCAATATCACCACGCCGACCACGAAGAGGGCCATCCAGTCCCTCAACGGCGTGCTCGCCTCCCTCTCGCGATTCATCGCGAGATCGGCCCAACACGCCCTCCCGTTCTTCAAACTGCTCAGGAAGGAGACCAAATTCGAATGGACGGACGAATGTGAGAAAGCCCTTTGCCACCTCAAACGCGTCCTATCTGAACCACCAGTACTGACACGCCCCGCGACGGGCGAAACCCTATACTTATATCTGGCCGTCTCCAACGAAGCCGTCAGCGCCGTCCTCGTCAGCGAAGCCGGGGAAGGACAAAAGCCCATTTACTTTACTAGCAAAGCTCTCCACGGCCCGGAAGTCCGATACCAGCTGATCGAGAAAGTCGCCCTGGCCCTCGTGACAGCGGCACGCCGACTCCGACATTATTTCCTCGCGCACACCATCGTGCTCCGCACCGATCAGCCCATCCGCCAGCTACTCGGCCGCCCCGACATGGCCGGACGCATGCTGAAATGGTCGCTAGAACTCTCCGAGTTCGACATTACCTACGAGAGCCGACACGCCATCAAGGCTCAAGCTTTGGCCGATTTCGTCGCCGAGATGACCACACCCCCCGACCCTACCGCCGGGAACCACCTCTGGACCATCTTTGTGGATGGCTCCTCCAACTCCACGGGAAGCGGCGCCGGCATCGTCCTCGATAACGACGAGGGTACGGTCATCGAAGTCTCCCTTACACTGGCTTTTCCAACGACTAACAACCAGGCCGAATACGAAGCGTTCCTCGCCGGCCTTCGCCTGGCATCCGACCTGGGAGCCAGGGACATCCGAATCTACACAGATTCCCAGCTGGTCGCTTCGCAAGTCCGAGGCGAATATCAAGCAAAAAACGACACCCTGGCCGGTGCGCTCATCACCGAAAAACTGAAAGGTTTCGACTCAGCGGAGATTCAGCACGTCCCCCGCGAGCAGAACACCCGCGCCGACATCCTCTCCAAACTGGAAAGCACCAAAAAGCAAGGCGGCCACAAATCGGTCATTCAAGAAATCTTGTCGCAACCAAGTACCAGCGCGACCACCACGACCCTCGACATCAACGCCGTCGGAGACGCTGACTGCTGGATGACCCCGCTCCACACCTATCTCAGCACCGGCCACCTTCCGGCCAACTCCGGCGAGGCCAGCGCGACGAAGCGACGGGCCTGCTCGTACATCCTCCTCGAGGGACGACTATACCGCCGAGGCTTCGCAATCCCACTCCTCAAGTGTTTAGATAAGTCCCAGAGTACAGCCGTTCTAGAAGAAATCCACGAAGGCATCAACGCACAACACCTCGGCGGAAGATCCCTAGCACGCAAGGCCCTACGCGCAGGCTACTACTGGCCATCAATGCAGTCCGACGCAAAGGAACACGTCAAACGATGTGATAAATGTCAACGACACGGGGACATGCACCTCGCCCCCCCGACCGACCTCACGCCCCTCTCATCTCCGTGGCCGTTCGCCTGGTGGGGGCTGGACATCCTCGGGCCCTTCCCCCTAGGTTCATACCAGAACAAGTACCTCATCGTGGGAGTCGATTACTTCACCAAGTGGATCGAGGCCGAAGCTCTGGCCAAAATCACCGCCCACAACATACTCTGATTCTACAAATGCAACATCCTCGCCAGATTCGGGGTCCCGCTCGCCATCGTCACCGACAACGGCACACAATTCACAGACAAAAACTTCCGCGACTTCGTCACTAAACTCGGAACCAAACACCACTTCGCCTCGGTCGAACACCCTCAGACAAACGGCCAGGCGGAGTCGGCGAACAGAGTTATACTCAGAGGACTCAGACGACGACTCGGCGACGCCAAACGAGCATGGGTCGAAGAACTCCATAGCGTCCTCTGGGCATACCGCACCACTCCCCACTCAACAACGGGGGAAACCCCATTTCGCCTCACGTACGGAACCGAGGCCGTGATACCGGTCGGAGTTCGCGAACCGTCCCGACGAACGGAAGCTCCCCTGGACACCGACGACAACGACGGCGCCCTCCGAGAAGAGCTCGACCTCGTCGAAGAAATCCGCTCAGGGGCAGCCCTCCGGGAAGCCCGGCTGAAGCAACAAGTCACACTTCGCCATAACAACAAAGTCATAAAACGCGATTTTACAGCACGCGACTTAGTCCTACGCAGAAACCAGAAAGACTCCCACGAGGGCAAACTGGCTGCGAACTGGGAAGGCCCGTACCGAGTCCAAGACAAAACGGAGCACGGGGCCTATTACCTCGAAAACCTACACGGTGAACAACTAGCTCAACCATGGAACGCCGCGAAACTTAAGCGGTACTACAATTAAAACACTGCCCGCGACGACCCATCGTCCCGACCACTGGGGGGGCGACATGGTACCACCGCACACCCCCGCGTCCACTAGCGACCAAAGAAAAGCAAGCCCTGCCTCTCGTGTGCGCGGGCAGAAGGCCTTGCTCGGCAGGGAATACCTCGACCGAGGCTCCTCGCCGTCGTACCAAAAGAGGCAGGACACCCAGCTCGTGATGGGACGTCCACGCCCCGGGGAGAATACCCCCGAAACGGCCCGGCCACATCGCCGGCCAAACCGGCCAGTTCCCTGCACTACCGGTGACAAATTGTCGAGCTAAACACACCGAACGCACACTTAGAAAATTTACAAGAAATGTCATACACATCAGAGGCATTCAAACAAATACGAAAAACGAGCATAAAACGACATGCAAATAACGAGCGCACACTTAGAAAATCCACGATAAACATATTAAACAAAAGCGGGCACCAGCCCAGTAGTCAATGGTACAAATGCAGAGCACGCAGGCCCAAAGAAAAAGATAACAAACATCGGCACGCAGGCCATAAAAACAACGAGCACGCAGGTCCGGCAACCTATGCTTCCTCGTCCGCCCGGTCAGCAGCCGCGGGTTCCTCCTCGGGAATAACAAGATAGGGATCGATCACCTTCCCGTCAACAATCTCGTGGTACGGCCCTATCCCGTCCACGACCAGCAGGACACCAGGGTTGGCGACCTGAACCTGCTCGACAGCACTCTTGATCTAAATTCCCTCATTATGATCATTCCTAATATATGATTCATCTGCTCTAATAATCTCATCTTGATCGTTTATAATATACGATTTATTATCAACATGAATATTACCTTGATCTCCAATGTTATCATCAATTACTTTGTTAGATAAAAGTACTATAGACCATTTCATACTTG